>BMAT01005369.1:225196-251853 GCA_019649035.1 Elysia marginata | reverse complement strand
ATCCTTTGCTGGCATCATCTTGAGCCATGACGATATTGTTGTGACCTGTGGTTTTCTCTGCATCGCGGATATTAAAATTGTTTTCTCTACGTCTTTGTTTAGCTTCCTTTCACTGTTTTGTCATGTCTGAAACGTAAGCAACAAGAATCTCCCAAGAGGAAATCTTGTGACAATTGCTTGCTGTTGGTACTGTTATGATATACTCATGTATGTTAAGTATCTTAGACTCAGTATTTTTTAAATCATATAAAAAAGAACTTAAAAGAAGAAAAAAAAAGAAAAGAAGGGAAAAGATAAAGAAAAAGACAGAAGATGAAAAAGGAAACAAAGTCGAAACAAAATAAAAGTGAGAACATAAAAGGTTAAAATGTATGAGACAAAAATTAAGCTGTGCAGATATTCACTAGTTATCTCTCTTAATCCATGAACTTAAATTTCAAGCCTCCATTAAGACAAAAAAGTATGGTGGAAGACAAGGGAAAGTAAGATTTGAAATTAATATGATTTGTAATAAAATGCACTTTGTTTACAAAACTATGGCTTATACTCTGATGAAAAATACACCACTACAAGTATCTTCAAACTACAGATTTCAAATTTTCTACAACTCGTCTCATAATTGCTCTTTGGTCAATTCAGACTGTTTTATCATTCCCTAAGATGTAACTGAGATGACCGGCTCTGTGGCCCAGCGGTAAAGACACTCGCTCAGAGATCGGGAGGTACGGGTTCGTTCCCCGGCAGAGTCAAAGACTTTAAAATTGGTATTAGTAGCTGATCCGCCTGGTGTCTGGCATTATGGATTTAGCGCTAAGTCTGGTCGGCCCGGTGTCAGAGTAATGTGACTGGTTTTGGTGTATGCAGCGCTCCATACATCACAGTGTGGCAGCACGCTTTCAATTGTCTCAAGCGCCGTCTCTGGTATAACCTTGTAGTTGAAAAGAGTTGTTAAAATTCAAATAACCAACCAACCAACGTAACTGAGATGTTCGAGCGTGCCATGACGTCATGTCTCATTCAGCTGCGAGACAAGCAGGTCTAGGCTATCTACCCCTCAGCTGCTCTAAATAACATTGCAGTAGAAAAAATACTAATCTATGTTCATCTGTTTTAAATCCACTTAAGGCATAAACTAAAATCTTGCTAGATTTATAGAATCCAATCTAGATCTAAAATGTTTGTTTTTGACATTAATCATAGTTTACGAACAGAAGAGAAGGTGGGAGATGAAGAGACAGAAAGGCATGGATGTCTACAAACAGGCATGAAAAGACAAAGAGAGAGGGAGAGAGAGGGGGGGGAGAGAGAGAAAGAGTTAAGAGAGATGTGAGTTTTGATAAAGATTTAAAGAGGAATATTTAAACCGTTACAGACAGGCATGAACAAACAAATGTGGACAGTACGAGTTGCAGTAGAAACTCTTGGTTTTGGGCTAAAAGAGAAAGTGAGAGAGGAAGAGCCCGCCAGTCAAGTAAAGAGATGGAAAATGCCAAAGACAAAGTGAGAGGAAAGGGAGAGAAAATCTGAATTATGATAAAAAAGGAGGATAAAACATTGGGGCCGATAATCGCAGATCTAGGTGAAGGTTCGTGACCTCAAATTTGAAAGGATAAACTAAATATTAAATGATGTTGTTGAGTAATCAAAATTCAATCTGGGAAAGATGCTTTTTTATATTTAAAGTCTGAATACGCTCCAAGCTCTAGATTCGAAATCTAGATATCTAGCCATTTAAAAATTTTCAGTCTTATCTTCCCTAACAAAGCAGTAACAACCGCCTTCACTTGTTTAAGATTGTGTGAACCATTAGTAGACCAGAGACTCATTCGGTTAGAGCGTCCTTCTAACAATGTGAAAGTCGAGGTGTGACAATGTCAGGGGCTCGATCCCCACACTCGCAAGCTTTTTTTAAATCCTGCCAAACAAGCGCTAGATTTAGGCTATTTAAAAAATGAATGAACTCAATTCATTTAGTTCAATGTAATTTTTTTAAGTAACTGCATATCACGTTATTTTCTTTATTTAGAGGAACAACATGGGCATTATAGTGGCCGTTTGAGTGGGGTCGGCGATTAAGGATCGTTTTTTTTTTGCAACGAATCTCAATCAATCGGATGTCACGTTTTCATCCTTACTTTAACCAATTCCATCACATCTATCTAAGAAAATCACTGGTACTTCTCGAGTTATGATAATAATAATAATAATAATAATAATAATAATAATAATAATAATAACAACAACAACAATAATAATAATAATAATAATAGTAATAATAATAATGGAAATTAATAATAACTAAAGTATTTTTCAAAGGCTTATAATTCGCCTGAACAGTGCTTGGTGGCGCGGATGCACAGATTTATTAATAAACGTTAAAAAAGTAAAGGAGTGTAGCATTACAAACACAGACCTTTAATATAAAAATCAAAGCATTATGCACGTATCAAACAAACGCACATTTCGATAATGATGATTATGTCCTGGTCCTAAACAAATTCTGAGAGAGGTAACAGTACCAATACGTATAAATAATTATTCTCCCTAAGCCAACATAATTATTTTCTTCCCTTTTCCTTCATATGATTCTAATTTTTAAATTGAGCTTATGCACAAAACGGCTCTAGAAGCCTATCTTTCCTTGATTACTCCTTCTCTAAAGCCGAGTCCATCTGGCCTGGCGGCGGTGCCCGAGAAAGTCTAGAGAGCCCATAAACTATTTACCCGAACCATCAACACTGGCGGTCAGAGTCCAGACCAGGACGCAGTTCAAGTCCACGCGAGACTCATTATTGTCAACATCTTGATTAGCTCCATCAGCGAGTGCGCTCGGCTTCAAACTACAGTATAATTTGACCTGATGCTGGACCTGAGATGATGACTACGCTCCCTCTCAAAAAGATGATGATAGACCTGATAATAGACCTGAGAGGATGGCTACACTGACCTGATGCTGGACCTGAGATGATGACTACGCTCTCTCTCTCAAAAAGATGATGATAGACCTGATAATATACTTGACAGGATGGCTACACTGACGCTCAGGAAGATCAGAAAAGGATAAAGATATACATAATTTTTTTTTACATTTATAGAACTTTTATATTTATAGAACTTTGTTTTGATTACAGAACCTGAAGGAGATATTGTGAATATTTTACACACTTACACTCACCAATGATGCTAGACCTGAGATAATGGCCACACTCGCTCAGAGCACTACCTGGCTGCTTGCACTGAAGAAAAACTTTCACTGATTTTAGTGACGAGGAGATGATGAGAAAGATCTACATTAAGCTTCAAAGCCTTTATCTTTGTAAGTAAAAAAACCAAGGCGATAGTTGTTGATCTAAATCAGGTTTGAAAATACCAGGGCAAAGACAGATAATGAAATTCCCGTAGTATTGGAAGTAAATCGCAATATTTTTACTTTCTAACCACAAAACGTTGGGCAAAGAAATAACAGCTCTATAAGAAATTAAACTTTTAGTTCAGTCAAATATAATTTAAAGAATCCGCTCTGACTAGTTTAATACTATTTTGCAACAATCAATTTCTATCGAAAATTCTAATGGTATGATTTTCTAGCAATGTCAACAACTCCAAAAACCCACAAAATGAAACTTTAAGTAACTAAAAAAAGGCTTTAAAGCATACTTGCTTTGCTTTCAGTTGTTTTTTTTCCCTGCATATCTATCAAATCCTATCCAATTAGTTTTCATACCGCTTCCCATCTCACCCTTAACAATGCACAACCAGAGAGCCTCACACGTCCCACACCCTAGCTTTGTCCTATTGGCCGCCCCTGCGAGTAAATTATGTCGCAATAGCGCGAGGTTCTTGATTAAATACCCAGGACAATGGGCAGCTCCATCAGAGTTCGATTCTCAACAAATGGTGACTGGCAAGAGCAGTCTCCAGGGACCGATACAGTCTGAACTTGTTACAGGTCGTGGCTTTTAACATTTTGAATTCCATTCACGGTGTGGCAAAACAAAGAAAGCAAGTGGTCACCATTAAAGGGGGGGGGGTGCTTTTTTCATGTGTTGTACAGTAGTTGATCGGCCGGCAACTGAATGGACTAGCTTTAGTACTGCAGTGATCGACGTCTAGAGCTCACAGAATATGTCGTCGAGTACATTTAATTTTTAATCATAGATGTTAGTTTTTAGAAAAAGCAAGCTACTAAAAACGCAGTTGGATTTTATAACTTAGTTTACATAGAACGTAAACCAAACATTTGTGATATAAGTGCAACATTTTAAAGCCAGTTTCGCTTTTTTCATACGTGTTCTTATTAAAAGAAATGTACATATCAGTAAATCATTCTATAGATACGAGAATATTACACTATAAAAATGCTTATGATGTTTCCGACACAGGTGGAAACGCTTAAAGCAAAGAATTTTATATTGGAGGACAGGGTAACACACTCATTGTTCACACTTCCAGCGTTCAATGCATGGATTGAATTATTCATATCTGATTAGAACGGGTTCTGGCTATTGTTCCAACAGGAAAGGTCAACCGCTTAACCAGTTGTAAATTGAAACCGTATAAATTTGCGCTGCTTTTATGAAGTACGCAGAAAGAGCGTGAAGGGTAGGTTACTGAGCAAAGTCAATCGATTAATCGATGACAGAATTCGATATCGAATCATGAACGACGAATGGCGTGACAGCGCTTACTGGCGTTCAATAACACTGTTTTTTTTTGTTGTTTTTTTTTGTTTTACCGAAAGCATGAATTTTACAGTAGTCAAACACCACCAAAACCTGACTGGTTGTTTAAAAATAATTTTTGGTGTACCTGGGAGAAAGTTTTCTGGTTGTGACATTAAAAAAAGAAATCGATTTTAAATGCAAGTCACGTTACTTAACCACTAATTCCAGGGGTTTTGTATAGTGGAAAGACCAAAACAAACAGAGAGAGAGAGAGAGAGAGAGAGAGAGAGAGAGAGAGAGAGAGCGAGCGAGAGAGAGAGTAGGGAGACAGACAGGCAGGCAGACAGAGACAGACAGAAACAGATACAGAGAGACAGAGAGAGGGAGAAAGAGAGAAAGGGTGAGAGGCAGAGAGAAAGGTACAGACAGACAGATAATAAAGATAGACAAAAAACAGAAAGAAATATGAAAAGCCGTAGAAGTCAGAGACATAAGGAAAGAAGAAGAAAGAGGCTGTAAATTAGAAACACAGGATTTGTGTTTCACTGTTGAAGCTTGTCTTGAGCTCATCATATCAACGATATCATGTTATCAAATAAAGAAGTTAATAGCTCTAAACCAGGGCAAGGTAAAATCATGCCGTGGCGATTTTCGGTTTCATTTTTTTGTTGTTGGTCGACTTAACAAAATAGCATTTTTTTGTTTCTCACTTTCATCTTTAGTACGTATTACAAATTAGTGAGTCCTTTGCAAGCCTAATATCATAATGTCATCGCATTGTTTTACGACTGTCCGAAGAAGGTTGTTATTGCGAGGTCTGGTTCAAAAGCAGTCAAACATTCCTAGAACTTCAACATCTTGGTTGTCAATGTCATTCAGTTTAGGTAGCTATAACGTTATTATCTGCGTCAAAATGTTTGATTATGACCTTTCTTTCTTGAGCACAGACGCTGCTGACCAATCTGGAGCTGTTCGTGTTCATAACGAGCTCTCTTAGAGTGCTCTATGCTGAGTCAGAAGTTGTACATTCTTCATCTTCTAGACATTCATCGAGTACGCTCCTGTCCTAAACTGTGCGGAGACATCATTCCATCGCTTTTTTTTGTCAGTTCTCTGTACCCGTGTATTATTCAATAGAATGCTTTACAGTTTTCGTTTATTTTGTTCTACTTCTCTTCAAAGGCGCGTTGTTCCAGTACCTCCGTTTATTTCCCTTTCATTGGTGTCTTTTTTTCAATGACATCTTTCTGTAAATTCAATACTTATCTTTATACTGTGATGTGTGGAGTTTCTTTTCTTTTAAAGCTTTTCTTTGTTTAGTGTATGACTTTATATTAGTTCTGTTATTAGATGAACGATATTGACTTTAAGAGAAGCATGTTTTCTCAATAGCTTGCAGTATAAAAATAAAAGCTTTTGTCAATAGGTTGTAATATGACTACAATGCTTGAACATCGAACACTTCTAGCACTTCTACTTTACACAACGACTATCGCAACAGCGCTTTTCTTTCTTATTATTATTACCATTACACTTGGCTACTGCTGCCGCTGTTACTACGACCACTAGGACAGCAACTGCTACTTCTATCATTACTTAATACTTTCTGCAACAGCAAGTAATACTGTCATCGTCTTCTACCAGTAAAACAACAAGGATTAAAAATAACATCAAACAAAGCGAAAACACACAGTGACAGTCATCGTGTTTAGAACACGCACATTGGTTTAAATAGATGTAAATTTAAGGACAGCACGTTTTTCGCATGCCTCGGGGGTGATTGATGTAAGCATTATACAAGAATGTTCAGCCCGTATTACAGAGATATTACGTCCTATTATTTCCACTTGGGGTAAATCTTTTAACTCTGTGTAGGCCAAAGTTTTTTTTTCATAGTGACGCATAACAAGAATGTATTTGGTTATTGTGACGCCGTGTTCTGTTAGTCAATCCTCGGCTCTGGACTCAGCAAGCCTGTGTGTTTAAGTTTTTTTTTTAATATAGCAATGGGATCTTTATATATGTTAGAAACGGCACTTTACACGCATTGTAGTCTCAATGTTACAGAACAGTGACATATCTGAAATACGTTCAGGATGCTACATTGCTGTTTTAACTACTGACCCCCACTGAGGTCAGAAGATGCACAGCTTGGTAAAGGTCTGAACAGATGCAGAACTTAGACGTTTTGAGCAGTGTAAAGGTCAAAATGCCACGAAACTAAAACCAAACCAAAACCAGGCCATTGTTTATAATAAAGGGGCGTGCGAGAAACCTTTCAAATTATTTTTTGTCAACCTGACATAGAACGAAATTCTATCTAATCCGGTTAATATAACCTACTCTTACCTTGATCAGAACTAGACGAGGGGTATTACGCTTCAGCAACCAGTAATGTTCTGCCCAATGCAAACTCTAGCCACTAGGATCTTAGAAAGCTTGATGAAATGCATAAAATGGTTTGATCTTTTCTGTGAAATCCCTATGGCAAACATTTGCTCCATTTACATATTATTCGTAACCAATGAAGATCTAGTAAGACGTAATTTAGATTAAAGGTAGAGTAAAACTTCCCCAAAGAAATGAGAACAATGCAATAAAACCCAGCATACACATAAGCATAATCAAACTTTTGAATGCAAGGATTTTGTGCTCCTGTGTGAATAAAAATGTAATGAAATCTGTGGCAAAATTCAAATTACAAACGTTTGTGTGATTGTTGAAGCGTGAACGTTGCACTCAATTTGATGGTGATTTTTTACATTGCCAAAAAATATGAGCCGCCAAATGTAATTGGATCTCTAGGAAATCGCATTGCGCCCCACATTCAAGGAACCGCCGTATCCGGTAAGACGACGATCTCTATCAGTTTGTTATTCTTGTATTCTTGTAATCCACCGAAGTGGTCTGAAAACACGAGACATGTGTATGGTGTCTTATCAACACACAAGTACATCCTGCTGGAACTGGGCCAACGTCAATGAATAAATTACCACGACCCCGATAACTGCAATGACCTTACAAGAAGCAGAATAATATTCTTTATTCTTAACTGCAAGTCAAGAGGATATATAAGTTTTATACTATTTGGTGTAGGCCAGTCTTGGACCCAACCTGCAGCACCAACATAAAAATTGTTTCGAAGTTTCAGAACTATGGCAAGACTTGTTTTTGTGACTCTAATTTTATTACAAGCTGTTTGTCAAGGTATAGTACTGGTGATTTATTGACAAAGTTCGCAATCTGTGCAGTTATCTTGAACAAAGACCTGTTTATAAAGTTATATATTTTGAAAGATAGATCTATTTATTATTTTTCAATGTAGGCCCTTCGAAAAGCTATGCTTTTCAAACGTAGCGTCGAAACTGATATAGAAAGTTTTCTCTAACCTCTAAGGTAATAAAAATGTTTAACTACCGCAAATCTGTTATTTCCCTTTGTGCTCGAAATTCGCATGTGGTCTTTATAAATCTTGATGTGTTTTCATAAAAAACAAAGGAGTAAAACATTAAAGATACTAACGAAAGTGTTTTATTTGACATAGCTACTTAAGCAATATTTCTCCCTTACGGCGAACACACGCTGCACTTAAAGTAAAAAAAGAAAGAGTTTATCTCTCTTTAGCGCCTTATGTACTAGATGCCTTTTGCATGAGTTCAACGACAGGCACCTTATGAAATCACAGAGGAGTAGCAATCAAAGTGCAGCAATCTAGCATGTCGCCAAGATTTTTCTGCCTATGTCCGGAGACTTATTTAACGCCTGAATAGAGCCTTTCCCGAGGCTTAAATCCGATCTGACAAGTCGGGACTTGAACCCCAGAAGTCTAGGGCCGATGTACAAAATCCCTACGCCACACTAAGCTTAAAGAAATGGTCGCATTGAAATTCTCTCATCTTAAATACCGCGCTACTACTTCACTGTATATTTTTTCTAATCCTACCATTATATAACCGAAAGACTTTTTTAAAGAAAGTTTCACGCAGTTTTTTTCCAACCATGAAATGTTTAACACGATCACATTCAGTTTACAAAACATTTCTGCCTCAATAGATGCTTTCTTTACTGATATAAATTGTGAACTAAATTTAAAGCGCAAATACTCTGAGTAATTAAAGGGGGGGGGGGGGCATGTTTTTTTCAATGAATCCTTGAAGTAAAATAAGCTCATTTTTCAATTTTTCAGGTTTCGACCTAAGTTTTTACTCCAGGTCGCACGTACCGTTGAACAGCAGCGCGGCAGTCTCTGGTTGTGCAATGTTACAGTGCAACGAGAAACTTGCTGACGATCCAGATGACCATACCAGCACATCCAGAAAAATAACCGCCTTGACCATTTACATGCGTCGTGCAAGAGACGGAAACCAATGGAGAGAGCTGACAACGTTGAGCACAATAAAACCCCGAGACCAGAGAGTTTCAGATGGTCGCCGTTTTAGTGGAGACCTAACAGATCGACAGGCAAATATCACCGTGATGCTCCACAAGACTGTGGACTGTTCAGAAACCCAATTCGCCTGTGTGGCAGTCAGTGTAGATGCGAATGGACAAAACAATGAGTTAAAATCGTTTGTAGGAGGTAGCACTGCTTTCGAGCTAGATCCACGTAGTCCAAGTATTTCAGAAGACTTCAAATCACTCTCAGCACCAGCTGATGGGCTTGGAGAGATCAAACAATTAGTAACTTCACTGGGAGAAAAACTCAACTGTATGGAAAAACGCCTTGAAGATTCCGCCAATGGTGCTAAGAGGCTGGAGGACAAATTAGAAACTTTCAAGACGACAGTAACAGACCAAACACATAACCTCGAGACAGAAGTACGTAGCGAGATTCTGTCATCCAGCAACCGACTTCAAGACAGGTTAGACAGACTGGAGAACAGATTGGAAGACAAAGTGTCACAAGTTGGAACGAGACCGCTACAAGATTCAGACGATAGTTTTGTAGGTTCTAGTTTGAGACAAATTGTTGAATCGGTTGAATCGACCAATGCAAACATTAGTGAGCTGTATGATTATGTCAAATCAGCACGCCCGCCACAAATATCAGTTCCCAGCACCGCTGATAACATGACTAGGTTAGCATCCAAACTTGCCTCTCTCTCCAGCATCACAAGTAATCTTGTCACAAGCGTTGACGCCCTTCAGCAAGTATGTCCAAGCGCAGCTTCAGATAGAGTCGAAGAATACTTCGATGTTCTTGGAACTGGAAGAAAAGAATGGAGGCTTGTGTTTCGGGGAACGTCCTACAACAATGTCAAGATTTATCCAGCTTACATACACGGGACTGGCATTCCACTTGAGGTAGAGGCTGGCTGCAAGCAGTTCAACCACAGTCTGCCATGTGTTAACCATTACAGGAACAGAGACGCATTTGAGAATTGGACCAATATAGATGAAGTTTTGTTGGCTGTCTTTGACAAAGGTCGGGTGGTTAAGCGCATCGTATTTAATGGCCGTGGGTCTACCATTACAAGCTGGTTTGAGAAAAACCGGGTGATTTTGTCAAGCTGGACGGACCTTAAAACGAAAGAACAAAATATTTTCAGCATCGAGGGTGAGACCCGTCCTCAGTATATGCGCCGGTTTTACATCAACTTTGACTATACAACATGTGACGCGTTTGGAGGATGGTTCTTTGCCGGAGAGGCTGAACCCGGCTGTCCCATGGACAAGAATATAGCAAGGCCATTTTTCCAGTACGCCGTAGGAGATACGTATGCCGTGTGGTCCTCTGCAAATGTTGCCCGTGCCGATTCTATTGGGGTGTTTCTGAAGTATGAGGATTGGTAATAATAAATAACAAAACATAAATTTTGTGAGAGCTACCCATTGCACAAGAAAAAGTGAAATGAGATTTTATATGTATGTTCCCTCGACGCTTTTTCAAACAATAAGAAATTAGTTAGTTTTTTTGTAGGCATGATTATGAAGCTCTGTTGTCCAAAATTTGTTTCACACAGATGAAAATGCTACGCTTTGAATTACGCACATTTATGCCATTTTGTGACAGCGTGTTCAAAATGACTCTTTGTTGGCATAATTTGGTCGATGAGGCTATAGATAGATCTATTAATGAACCAAGTTTTCAAAACGTTACTTTTTAATTTACACATTTCGTAATTTGTATCTTCTTGTGCGAATATGAAAAGAAATGTTGGTATAGGGTAATCTGAAATGTTTTATTCTAAAGATTTTAAATGAAGTTCAATAAAGGCTTGAAAACGCAGCGCCGTTCCTTGAGTATCCATATAAAAAGTGAATATAAAGTGTATGACTTTTAGTATTAGTTTTTATATCTCCCTGGCCAACACCTAAGATAATCATATTGTATTGTCGTGCCACTAGGCTATTATGTGTATAAAAGCTCCTCATACATTTCGAGCACTATATTAATTTTCATTACACAAATAACCTAAAATTTCACGATATTATAGAAAGAGACAATAACCTTATAAAGATATTACTTTTAATAGACAAAAAAATCAAATCACATCCTATCTGTTTTAAAAATGCAGATTCATAGCACAAGCAAACCCCAAAAGGAACCTTTCCAACATTTTACTTTATGCTTAAAATTTAACTTTCGATTCATCGGTCTTCTCAAATTGTCTTTCTGTTTAATCGATTTTTTAAAATTGAGCCTACACTTTTCTTCTCAGATTGTTTCTTTGTCCTTTTTTTTCTTTTCTGTTTTTTTATTGTAATTACTTAAATTTCATATTTTCTAAATTGAAGAAAAAAAATAAACATCTAATTGCAATTAAAAGTAAATCGCAATCTTAAAAGAAGGAGAAGGGAGATTACAAAAAAGGATTAAAAAATAGCGAAACAGAAAAAAAAACTTATAGAACAACAGATATATTAGTCTTAGCCTTACGTGGCCTATTCATGAATTGTCTTTTATTATTATTATTAATTTTTTTTTTTTTTTGGGGGGGGGATAATTTAAAGATGGTTACACAGGAATAATCTTTACATCCATGCATAGTAATTATCGATTTAAAAAAAATTGAAATATTCCTTAAGGGGCAATAACTAAGCTTTTAGGTGCTATGTACATGACTAAAAACTATAAGGCCCCTTGTAAAGGTGCAAAACTTTTAATTTTAACTACTATTTTGTTCTTTACATTAAACTCTAAATTACAATATTTTTAAGCAAAATTGGATATTACATTGTGAAATTTTATGCGATTTCAGTCTCTACTGGGGCACATCCGGGTTTTCTAATAATGATTTGCAACATAAATGTTTAAAACATGAAAACCCTATGAAGGTTTAAAGAATTATTCTAAATTTTCTTCCATCTCCTAGTTTTTTGTGGTTTGCAGTTAAGTTTCGTGGAGACGTAGAAATGAAAACTTCTATGAGTCGAATATCCATTGATCGATTTTAATGTTTGTTTGCGAAGATGAAAATGTAACAATGTAGGTCTTTGTTTTGCACATTTCATAGACTAAAGAGAGATGAACAAAAGTTCATTCAAAAACTTCAAAATGAAATACCCAGGTGTTTGAACAACCAATCATAGCAACAAGCAGCGATTCTTGAACTACACATCTTAAGAATAAAAAAGGTGCAGGAACAGGTCATTGTTTAAAAAGATTTCTTTTTACTCTTAACCCATTAATGCCTACATTTGATTTTTTTATTCAAATTGCGATATAGTGAGCAAATTGGGCTCATATTGAACAAAATAACAAGATTTTATTGAAAAAAATTTTTTTTTGGTTTATAATGAGCAATTGATATTCTGTCCTTAAAAAAAGGACACTGAGCGCAAAGGGCGCTTTTTCTTAACTAACTTTGAGATTAGCAAATCAGTTGAAAGAACCTTTATTATAAAAAGAAACACAAAAACACTGAGTAGGGATAAGTTTATACATGTATTTATTTTTTTTTATTTTTAAACAACAAAATTAAATTCAATTGTGAATTCACATACTGTGCTTTAGCAAGAAAAAGTAAGAAAGAAATGAACACATTGAACATAGACCACAATGGAAGAACAGAGACTACTGTAACAGTTTAGAACTGACTGTAAAAAGAACCAGACTTAAACATGAAATTCTGCCCTGCATTTCCTATGTAGCAACAAGCAGCGATTCTTGAACTACACATCTTAAGAATAAAAAAGTGTAAGACCAGGTAATTGTTTTTAAAGATTTCTTTTTTACTCTTAAGGGCGGGTTTTACAATAAAGAAAGCATCATTTATAAGGCACATTGGTTAGCAGAGAGTCTAGAATTCCGACCAAAACACAAGTATCTTTTGGTTTAAAAAATGCAAAAGTATAATTTTTAAATTTAATTTACAAACAAAACTCATTTTGTGCATCTAATTTTATGCACATGGGACAACAGCTCCTTCGTGTTTGAGCTGAAAATAATATTCCATTAGGAATTCTGTTGCTAATGTTTCTCTGTTTTGGGTTTGGGCACGGCAGATGCTGTTCTTTGTACACACAGTGGTGCTTGAAGCGTGAGATGCCGTGTGGAATACCAGATCTTGGATTGAGGTTTTGCTTTCAGTCATTTTTAGCGATACAGTGTTATTCGCCTTTGAGCCAGCGTTTAAATCTTTATTTTTAATTGCTTTTTGTAGTATATACTTTCAAATTGATGGGATTCAGATAGACAAAAGACAAATAAAGTAGAAACCGAGATATAGTTTATGTCAAGTCGAAAATGTATGTAAATTTACAGTACTACATAGATAGACGGCCAGACAGATAGATAGATAAATAAATAAACAGATGGATAGATAGATAGATTGGTAGATAGATAGATAGATAGATAGATAGAAAGATAGATAGATAGATAGATAGATAGATAGATAGATAGATAGATAGACAGATATATATTGCAAAGACAATTATACTAAAAAGGGTTTCTTCAGAGTGCGTAGGGAAATTTTTTCGCATTGTATGTACAAACGAACGTTCTTGTTGGTGAACTTAACATGGTTGGCATTCGTAAGCAAAGCCCAGCCAGCTGTTTGATGAAGGTAGCCGCCTGAAACTTTTAAGTCATGACAAGGCACAAAATTTAGGTTAGCATGACAGTTATCTTTTCCTAATACGTGTAGTATACGCAGTTTGATAATTGGTAGGTAGATAGAGAGGTTTGTCTTTTCGCCGAAGTTAAACGAAGTACATCAAATGGTAACATGTTTTCTTTTCTTAGATATAATAAGTTTTTTAAAATACGAGTACAATTACTGGTTTTTCACACAAGTTCAAAAATGATGGTAAAAGCTGGTAAGATAGGACATGAAACTATAGGCAAAATAAATATTTGCTTACCAAACAACCGCCTTTTGATTATCTTTAATTAGCATGTACATGCAACGTGTTGATGACAAAATTTCGACACTGTGATGTTTAAAACACTAGGGTTGTAGATTATTAAGGATTTTAAGGATCATTGATATTGAATTTTTGCGAAGAAAGAATTCGTTAATTTTATTTAGAAAACAGCAATGGATGATTTCAGAAAACATAAACTAAATGGTGGACAATACTGTTGAGAATATACATAGCCTCTTGGTTCTAATTTGCAGCTTGAATTATAGACATAAAATAAACAAGTGAATAGGTTTTTTTTTTTACTTTGTAGATTCTCTGTTCATCTGTTTAACTAACTGTTTTGGTTTTCTTTTTCACATTTTCATGACGACACGAATAAAATATATCTGAAACTTTAAATGTTAATTACATTGGCAAGTATATTGTTGTTTTTTTTGGTCCTTTTTTTAATTCAACGTCAAACTAATTTAAAACTACTTATGGCATAACACCAGCTTTGCGTCAGAGTTATGAGTAAAATGTAAAAGGTTTCATTGCAAAGTTTAGGTATCAATTTTCAGTCTGCTCTTGGGGCACAGGTGAGAGTTATTGCTCTAATTGTTCACGCTGCTCGCTGTCCGAGGCTGCTGACAAAACAGCCTTGCAAAGTGATTCTACAACGTTAAACGTAGAACTGCCGAGTGTGAAAACGAATGTAGACATTTGGGTTTTTTCTCCTGCACATCCAACCGGAAAAGGGAGACAAAAGTCATGAAGTTTGAGCATTTTGTATACAAAATATATACCGGGAACTATTAATGATTTCGGATTTTAAAATCTAGTGCAGAGGGACAAAGAAAATTGCGCGCGCGTTCTCTCCAAAGTTTGTGCAATGGTTTACATTCCAGCACGATAAAAACATCGATTAAATTGAAATTTTGAGCTCTTTATGCAAGAATCAAACATAGTTTTGGAAGAATAAAATTTTGCAATTGCATCTGTAAAAGTACTATATTATTCTTTTTTTTAAGTTTTGATTTTCATCAAATTTAAATACAAATGATAGTGGTAACTTCATATAAAATTTATATTGGTTTTGTAATTTTCTTTTATGACTTACCATTACCTACTCTGTACCGTCATAAAGTTGCATTTTTTAATTCTGATGAAGTGGTTAAGTTGAGGGTTGAAACAACTATTGAGGTCAACTCGCATAAATATGTGAACTTGTACATGGATATATTTATTATCATAAACTACTAATATATATTTTCGAATTTGTTCAAAAATGCATAAATAATTGATTTAGTATCGTAAATTATAGGAATAGAAAGTTTTTAGTGATCGTTTTTTAATCATCATTTTGATTTACCAGTATCAAAACCTACAAAATTCAATTAAAGCGCGAAAAAAATAAACATCACTGAAACTTACCTGCAAACTTTTGAAAAATATATATAAAAAAGCTACGGCGCGAATTCATTATGTTAAATCTAGTTTCCGAAAGTTTCGAAATAAAGAGAGCAGTTAGACAAGGAGATGCGTTTCGCAAAAAATATTTTCTGCCTAAAAGAAATGACATCCCAAGTGGCAGAACTTTAAAGAGGATTGAAATCAGACGGAGTCCTTACCAACCTAAGTTTTGGAGACGATGTAGCATTTATAACAGTATGAGAACCGAAATGGAAGAAAACCTAAACAAACTTAACAAAAAACCAAATAACATGGACTTTGCATAAAGCAAAGACAGAGTATAAGACAACTTTTGAAAATAATTAAGAAATCCACATTGAAAACTAAGAAATAGAGCAGGTTACAGAATATAAATAGCTACGACAAACTACACACCTTAAAGACACTGCTAAAGAAGAAGTTGCGAGTGAGTTAAAACCGGATGAAGCTGTTTTGGGAGAAATAGAGAGAAACTTTTCAATTGGCCGGATCGCTTATCCCTAAAAGACAGGTCTCTGATCAATGCATACTACCAACAAATACTTACGGATGTCAGACATGGTCGCTATCAAAAGCAAATGCATAGTGATTCATTTCGGCGAAAGAGCAATAAAGAGAAAGATCCTAAGAACAAAACTGAAAGATTAAATCTCATTCCAAAAGAGACAAGACAGGAATTAAAGATGTGGTGGCATTTGCTACAAAACGAAAATGGAGGTGGACTGGCCATGTCGCAAGATTTGAAGACAACAGATGTAGCAAAAAAAATAACCAACTGGCAGCCAAGAAACGGGAAAACATCAGAAAGAAGACAAATGATGGAGTGGCGAAATGACACCGTCCAGTCTCCTATCTACTTTGCCGATGTTTTGAAGAAGGGTTTATTGGCATAAAATAATTAGTCTTTGCAATCGTAACTAGTAAATAACAAGAAAACTCATAAGTTTTAAAGACCTTAGAGAGTTTAGTCTCACAATTATTGATATTTGGATTTTCAACGTTCTTTTTTTAAACTGACTATCGGTCTCAAAAGCGATAATGTCGGTTTTAACATCGTTTAATTTGAGTTTGTTGCTTGCCATCCACGATAAAATGCCGTTCACACATTTTTCGCTGAGGTCCGGACTGAGGCAGTCTGGTCTGTGAAGCAGAGGTGGAGGAACAGCTGCGTGTCATCAGCATACAGGTGGAAGAGCGCGCCGTGGTTCTCAATGATATCAGCCAAAGGAGATTGTGTCGAGAGGGATTAAAAGTGACCTCAGTGGGACATCAAGGCTCAAAGAAGATGTCTCTCCTCTCGCATTGCCAATGCAAAGTGTCTGTGTTCTGCCCGTGAGGTAAGCCCTGAAGCGGTTCAGTGCGGGTCCGCTGGTGCCAAAACGCGATTGCAATCGAGTGACTAAGATTTCAACACTATAAGATGAAAATAGTCAGGACCATCTTCGATCTGGAAAGCTGCACAATCATCATTTTCACCTGCCAAGATAAAAACCAAGATTGAAATCTAAACAAGATCTAAATTTCACAACACGTCCCCAATAGATATCACAGCGACAGAACACGGTTTTACCGGACTCTGTGATCATGCAGTAAATCTGGATCTAAACAAGACCAAGGTGTTCTTGCAGTCAAGAAGACAGCGAGATGGAGAAACAGGCAGACAATAAAAACCAGAATAAAAGACAGAGCAGAAGACGGTGAAGTGTTAGTGGACAGGAAATAGGATGAGTGATAGGCTAACGAGATATCATAGGCACTAAAGGCGATTATAAGAGGAAGAACCAAAATACACAAGACATAAAACTTAGAACTATAGACGATAAGCCTGCAGAAATGAAAACACAAATCTATAGTTAATAGGTACAGTGTATGAGAAAAAATATAATTGAAAATTAACGCAGATAGATTTATGGATGATGGGACAGTGAAAAGATGTTAATCAGATTCAGAGTAGGCCCTATGTGCACAAATAGAAAGGCAGATAACTTTTGATAAAGCCCAGTTTGCCCCTGTTTGTTTGCCTTCACTAATGTGATTTTTATGTTGTTGGTGTAGTTATGTACGAGTCAAGCTAAAGTACTAAGTCTATGTAGAAAGTTTGATCGCCCTACCTAAATGGAAGGTTTAGGATTTTGAGATGCCTCGCTGTAAGCTTAACGTAGCTAAGTATTTATTTTAGTACATAGCAATCATTGCTTACAAAGTTTTATACAGCAGTTGTTACAAAATTCCAAAGTTTCATTGTCAATCATGGGCAATAAATTCCAGAACAAATCGAAATTTCTAAATTTACAAAAAGGAAAACTTTCCTTATCTATTTTGCTTGGTTAGCTGGTGCTTTTTGGAAAGAGGTGGGCTGGAGAACCGATAGCTGCGGAGTGGTAAATATTAAGTGAATACGAAACTCTGTCTGTTCAAGGTCCTAGATGTATGATGAAATATGTATAGATCTAATAAATTGTCCTCCTAGAAAACAGATATGAAGGCATTTTTTTTTTATTTCCTTACTTTTTTCGAATGTTGGAATTGGACTATCTTAACGTGACTGTGTAAAACAGACAGATTTGCAAAAACAAAGTACCTGCTTCTTGCTAGAACGAACACACACATTTTCAGCCAATAAAAATACCGCATTTGCAATACACTTTAAACCCTTGAGCCCTCAGGGAAAGGTTGAACCTCCAGTCTACAGCCGTTGGGAGGGGTTTTCTTTTGCTTAGTCTTGACTTTTGATCTATGGTTATTCAATCTATTTCATAACGAAAACGTTATAGTAAACAAATAACAATGCCCGAATCGTATCAAATATGTGAAAAGTTTAGACAGGTCCTAGAGCACAAAAAGATCATTTTTTTCTATTTTTTAGGGGGGGGGGGGAGGTTAAAAACATTCTTTACTCTGACACTGCTCATAGACCCTGATTTATTCTAGCTATAGTCACTAACAGACATTGTTCTTTTTTACGGTGCCATTTAAAAGGATGAGAGTTGATGCCGTGGATGTCGTAGAATCCTACCCCATGTTCAAAAAAACTTTTCTTCGTCTTCATTTCTGCTCTCAATTCAGCATTGCCGATACAGTAGTAGAATACTAATACAATCTGGCGCATGGGGAAAACTTGGCCCAGCCGGTAAGGGTATCGAACACTACTCTAGAGGTCCAGGTTCGAATCCCAAATCGGGAAGATTTTTGTTCGCTCCCCATGCACCACCAAGCGCAAGTTGAGCGCCTAGGTATTTTAACTCCTCAAAAGTGACTTTGACGAGGAAACAAAATGTCAAAACCGCCTCACCACACCACAATTTAAGAAAAATGAGGACAAAACTCCTTGTTGCTTTTATAATTGTAGGGTCCAAACTTATGTTAGTCGAGTAAACAGATACTGTTGCGCCATTGTAGGAGACACCGCAAAAACGAAATTCCCTAAAAATTCTTAATCCTTGAAATGAGGAGGTTTTATGGAATCTTTCCAATTATGCTATCCACTCACAACTCGGTCACTTACCTGTGTACTATAGATTTGTGTTGTCTTTTTTATGCAAGAAAAGTCTCTATATCAAAATTAAAACTGTACGTGAATGATCCTTTAAGATTTAAACAATACTGTTCAGTTAGTGTAACTTTTTTTCAAGTTACACCGTTCAATTTCATATTTCATAACAAATTTACTAACCTCTATGGTGATAAAAAAAGCAAAAAATGTTATGGAAATCAGGCCTTTAGAACACTGGGTAAAAATTTCAGATCAGTTGGATACAAAATAATGGTTTTATGCATTTTCTTATGCCTAGAATTGGTAATTTAAAAACAGTCTGACAAAGATTACGGATTTTAAAGCTTATGGACATAGATGGGCAGAGGAATGTGTAAAAAGATGAAGCTACACCTTTTTTACTTTGAATTGACAAATAAAGATCAGGACATTACAAGGGCCAGAAAGAGGACAGTGGTCAATTTTTATGTACTGTTTCAGTGATAAGGAGAGAGGTATATCTAAAAAAAACCACCATTTTTTTAATTTTTAAACCTATTTATTTGTAAAACCTGGATTAAGTTGTAATGTAATTTGAGACTATTGATTATTTCTAACGCCTTGCAAAACTATTTAAGATTATTAATTTTATTAAAAACGTTTTCTTTTGCTTTTCAGGTTTTTAAACTCCTAAAAAGGTGACTTTGTTGAGTCCTTGAGTCTGTCGGAAGGAAAAAAAGTCTACGGTAGGTAAAAATATATTTTTAAAAGATTTCGTTTCTCACTATCCAGAATTTTAAAAAAGTTTTATGAACTTCAAAAGTTTTAATAAACTAATACACTTTTTCAGCTTGTTTTTTTTTACTTTGTTTACAAACCCCTAGAATACAACAGCCAGGTTTCTCCAGATCTCCTAATATATTTTCTTAAAAAACCACCAAAAGGGCTGAGGTTCCGAATTTCAGTCACAAACTTTATGGTTGATTGCAAAGCAGCTAAGCCAAACAGAGGCTAATTAAATGTTATTGCAAATTATGACTATTGTTTTTACTGCTTAAATACAAAAGCAATTTTCTGCGAAGAAGAAGTCACACCAATTGGAATGCAGTGTGTTTTTTTACATTAAAATTTCATGACTCATAATAATGTGTTAAAATACCGCTATCATGTAAAAAGCTGGTCTTGGAGACGATTTGAAAATCGAATTTGAAATAACATATACCATGCAAACAATATCAACACCTGAAAACAATGACATTTTTACGTTCAGACTGTAGGCTTCCTGCAACAGTAAGTAAACCAATTAGTGTAAAAAGTTTTCATTAATGCCAGATAAAGTTTTATTGATTTTAATGTTTCCTTTCTACCTGAATGTTGCATGTGATGTCAGTCTCGCATGCCTATTGTTTTTTTTTAATGAGTGGAAAATCTACCATTCACTATTAGAATTGTGATATACAGCTTTTGCCAGAGTAATGTAAAAGTAAAAAAATATGTGGCTTAAATGAAGTGAGATATCATTTTTCATACAGTTCTTGGCATATAGGTGATGGTTATTGCTATTGTTCACCCTTTAGGCTGTCTATAGTGGTTTGTCATAAACCAAGCTATATATAAGAGCTATGAATGAATAGCTCGCCACTAAAATATAACCAGACATCATCATTATATTTGTCTGTTTCGACAGCTCGGAAAGAAAACCAAAAACTATGAAGTGTAAGTGGTAAGCTTAGACACATAGATCAAGACAAGTTCCTATTTTGATCTTGGAATTGTTCCACTGAGACCAAGACAAGCTCCGATTTTGATCTTGGATTTGTTCCACTGAGATCAAGATTGGAATTGTTCCACTGAGATCAAGACAAGCTCCGATTTTGATCTTGGAATTACTACACAGAGACCGAGATACTGTGTGCGCTCAAAATAGACGGCACTCGCGATTTGTTGTGTTTAGGTGGTAAAAATGCAGAGTTAGAAACATTACAAAAAAAATCTCGAGCAAGTTTAAATGAGTAATGACTTAAGAAGTGCAAAAATTGCAAAGGTGGAACAATTCTAGTGGATTTTGCCACGGTTTAATTTACTAAAAAAAAGCTTTGATAATCTTACGTAATCAATTAAATTGATAAATTTAACGTTTGAAGACTTTAATCGTGTAAACCATGACGAGCTCTAACAGAAGGAAGCAGGACTATATCTTTTCCACTAAACTATAAAATCTTCACAAAACGTTGCCAAAACCTAACGGTTGTAAACAATTAAAAAAAATAAATATTAAAGTAAATGTACAAATTAATTTTTGAAAGTGATTTTTTTAATTCCTAAAAAAAAACGTGTTAAATACCTTTGTTCTTTTAATTACACAGGGCACTAGAATTGAAATTTATAAGTAAATATAAAAAGGGTGTGTATAATTATGAATGTTTTTTCCCTTAAAAAAAACACAGCAAAGATTAGTTTCTGTGATATTTTTTTCACCAACGATAAGTAGACAACTCTTAGTTTACATTCCAACATTGCCTGCTAGCCTACACTCGAAGACTCATAAAATAAAATTTTTCACATAATTTACTCGCCCGCATTTCATAATTCATATACATATTTATTAAAGAAAATTGCATTGATTCTCACCCAGAAGAGGACAATTATTTGAGCAAAGAATGAAGGCACATATATATTGACATCGCATAAAAAGACTATTTCGTATGATGTTGCTTGGATAGATTCTGCATAGCAAATACGTCTCGTTGTGTCTAAATATGAAGATAAATCGTGATAATGATCTTAGAGTAAATTTTGTTAAAGTGTGAAAGTAGAACAGCTGAAAAAACAGTCTTTTTCGTGGGCTAGATTGCATGAAACGCATTGCTCACTCTCTGGAGACAACAAGAGTAGAATGACAAACGCCATTTCTATGTAGTTTAGCAAAACAATTTTCAGCTCCCGCTTTCAGATGGAAAAAATTTCCATCGTAAATGAGAATCCTGACCCATTTTTTGATTTTTTTAAAGCTTTTGATAGAGGTTGGCACGATGGACTTCAATGCTTTGCGACGTTTGTGCATATATAAGAAAATTTTGTTCGCATGATGCAGTCACTGTTCGTTTCAGCAAACAGTACCGAGCTCCTAAACAGCTTCTCCAGTGAAACCTTTAGGATAATGCTCGGTGTTAGTTAACGTTGGTCCTGTGGTCCTACTCCACCTCCACCGAGAAAACAGTAAGACGTTACACAACTTCAAGTGCTCAATCAACCCAAGATTTGTAGAAGACATTGACTCGATAGGAGGAAGTAGCAATGATTGACAAGAACCTACAGTTGAAATAAATTGTCAAGTTAGAGCCTGAAAATAGGCATGGAAATCAGCAGCCAAAAGAACTGAAAAAACTGCTGCACAGATGAATGGCCTATAGGAAGAGGAGGTAATAGCTTTCAAGTATCTCACCTGATGCTATGCTCACAACATAATAGATAAACGCTTCATCAACATGGAAATCAACACCAAACTTGCTATCGCAACAGCTGACATGACAAAACTAAACAATATAGATGGCAGGAAAAAGATCAGTTTCTCAACAAAGATAAAATTATAGTCTATATTATAGTTCCCTTTTATTGTTCATCCTCCTGTACCCAACGGTTGTGAGAGGTGGGGTCTGACCTGACACCTCAATAAGAATGCAAACATTTGGGAACAAGATAATTATACAGAAGCATTTTAGAGATTTTGTCGACAGGCTTCAAAACAATCCAATTCCCGCAAAACAGCAACGGCCTGATTAAGCCAACAGGAAAACCTGGTAGGAGCGGTGAAAAAAAGAAAACTTGCATTTTGAAGCCATCTCCTTCGCCTCGATAGCATGGCTATACATGCAGCAGCAACGAACATGGAGGGCGCCAGAAAATGCAGGCAAAAGTCTTATTGCTGGAGAGACAACTTGAAGGTATGGACAAGACAAGACTCTAGGACAGGACAGCCCTACCCTGACGAGATAGGCGTATACAGTCCTGCTGTTTGGCGTTCGTTGCCATACAATGTGTGGACCATAATTATCTTTTTACCCCCTACGATTTAGGGGATTTAGTGAATGAATGAATGAAAGTAAGAAAAGTAATTAAATAGACAAGAAATGGCTTCGTAAATTGAAAAAAAAAAAAACTTAAACTTTCCTTTTCTTCACTTTCCCCAGGCGTTGTAGCTGTCTGTTGCTTGTCCATGTTGCTGGGAATTGCCCTTGCCCAGAGCAATAGCACAACCCCGGCCAGCCCGACTAAAAATCCGCTGACCACCGCGTGCAACAACGTCTGCCTGTCCACCTGTGAGGCCGTTAAGACAGTCGGTAGTCTCTACTTGGCGTTCCTGGGGCCTATCACTGGCACTCTGAATACTCTATGTCGCCAGGTGTGCGGTCTAGTTTGTGTCCTCCTCACATAAGTCATCGCTGGTGGCGCTCTAAGAAGGTGCTCTGAACATGGTGGTCACCGATGGGTACCGTGCAGGCTTCAGGCTCATATGCCCGCATTACAATGTAGGAAATGTAGACCATAATCTTGTTTTTTCATAACTAGCAATACACCGTTGTGTGTGAAGAAAGCAGAAAATAAAACTTCATTTCGTTCAGTGGTTTCCTCAGTTTGTTGTTGATCATTTAGAGCGCTACTATCGATCGGAAAATTTTCCGTTTTCTTTCTTTTTATATGTGACACTTACCTCTTAATTTGCCCTTTTTACCTGTATCGGTTCAACAATGTCTTGCCATATGGTAAATAGTTCACACATAGTTGTATTACAATTTAAGTATACGCACATTATGTTTTGATTAAAATTGTGCTATGCCTGACAAAATTAAAACTAAAACATTTATGACTAATTCATTTTTTGGAATAACACAAACAAAATATCATTACCATTTTAACTAGACATTTTTATTTCAAAAATATTTTCACTCAATTGTTCTTCCTTTTCTTTTTCACCCTTCTGTTTTTCCTTCTTGTAACTTTCTGTCCAAATTCGTTAGTCTTTTACTAAAAGCGTAGAATGAGACATACGAAATTGCTTTTAAAAGAAATGAATTAAAGAAACGTTGATCGTTTATAAATCTTTACGTGGCATTTGAGCGTTGAAAAGTCCCACTTAAGATAAATGAATTTTGTAACACGAAAATACTTTTTTTTCATGAATTGTACAAAAACACACAATAATTTTTTGCGACCTTACTTCACGACAAATAATTGAAACTAATTATTAGTTGTGTTACACCTGAATCGGTCGGCTTACAGCCTGCACTGCATCAAAACTTGCTTCAATTTTTTCCTTATGCAATCTAGGCCGTGTTTCTTTATTTATACCAAATTCGTGTTAATATACCCATAATGTCTATCTCGTTCTCTCCGTCTATTACTGAGTCTGAATTTAGCCGCCTCTATTTATTTGTTATCCACATTATTGCCTTTCCTCTTCTCAATCCTAGTGCAACTTCTGCTAGTCTGTCACCCTTTCTATTTATTCCTTACACCGGATACCTCTTCTTCCCCTTTATTTCTTTCTATGCTGTCTTGCTACCTCTGCATTAGCCCCTTCAATTGTTTTTTCTGTTTTAGAGTCAGAGTCACAATTTACTGTGATTATATTCCCCTATGGTAAGACATTTTTGGAGTCCAACTAAACTCTGGATTTGAGTAGCCTTGCTTTAGGTTAGTGTTAGAAGTTTCTATGGGTAATTCGAGTGGGAGGAGAACATAGGCCTAACTCTCCTTTTTTCGTGTTTACAGTTAGAAACAAGACAGTTGTTCATAGCCATTTTTTTATTATCATGGGACATCTCCCTTTAAAAACCATATGAGAATTAGGACTGACTAGATGCTACACGAAACTCGTGTATCTGAACGATAGGGAGCCATATTCCAAATTGTAAGACACTCTATACATATTTAGCCAACAAATTAGATTTATTTTTCTGCAAAACAGTTCCGTTCTATTCTGGTTAGGTGTAATGATCTACACATTCAGGTACATTAGAAATATAAATTTACACCATTAGCAAAATCCTTTTTTACAATGAGCTGTGTGAACTAAAAAGTGCTAAAAGGCATGAACAATTTAATGTCTTCCTTACTTTTTAATAATGCGCACAAAACAATGCATTTTCGCGGATCAGCAGAGACCGTTGGTGAATGTTTAGAGCATGCCTACCCTTTACTTCAAAAGGATCTCACAATAGTGCTAATGGATCCCTCATTCATGAAGACTCGTTTAAAGAAACACACCAGCCATAAAAGATCTATGAACAAGCTAAAAAAAAGTTATAACTCGTTTATCATAAAACTTATGTTGTGATAGGTGATAAAAATTTCTTGCAATTATTTGTATACCCTTTTTTAAAAAAAAGGTAATTTCTGACAGACTGTAGACTCAAGTGAGTAAATATTACAAGATTAATATCAATATCAATTAAGTGGCAAAATATAGTTTCCAGAAAAAAAAGTTATTTTTAATTGTTCAGCATTTACCTTTCATTTTAAAAAATCAAAACATTTAAACTTTGCAATTTTTTATGTTGAATTAAAGCATTGAATTCAATTTCAGACGTAGCCACCAAGTTTCCATCCGAATAGCATAGAAAGTAAACACTTACATACATTATTGATTTCTATTTCAAAGACTCAGCAGTTTTTTAATGTAAAATTGTAATGACTTTTCGTAAATTTAAAAAGAAAAAAAGTGAATGCTCTTAAAAATTTATCTGTTGCTGAATTAAGATGTTTAGATCAGTATATATTCTCAAACCGTACCATCCCCACATTTTAACCCAAGAGAAACTCAGACAAGCCATCAATATTTTGTTCAAATGTACATTTTTATTCTGAAACAGCTGTACTGTTCAGCAATCTAAATCACCGGGATTATAGCAATGTCACAAAAATTTGTTCAGTTCATTTCCACCTATGGGGAAAATGATCGATTTTTAGCACAACAAATATCAATAAACTCTGTACAAAGTACTAAAGGCTCTCTTGACTAATGTCAATTGAATCTCAGTGCCTCCTGATACCCAGTGTTCAAGCTATGATCTTCATCCAGAATGATTGCATCTGTTTAACGAAAAAGTCCACAGAGAAGTCCCACGTTCGTTAGAACCAGTCTAACCAATCAGTCCAAACACACCACAGAATAGTCCACAGGTCTGGTGACACAATGTGTCCAGGGTACCCACGATATCTCCCAGGATCTGAGCAAACTGCTCGTCAATGAACTTCTGGACGTCGCACTGAGCTGAGCATTGTTGTTGACATCCGGCCAGAAGTGGGTTGTCTTCGGCAGAGGCCACGGTAACAAACAGGGCCAGGCAGAGAACAGCAGCGATAACTGAGAAAATGCAATATCAATCTATTAGAAGTTACATAGTCATTATGCTTAACGTTAAAAAATATGAAAAAAGCGTCGTTTCGTTGTTGATGCAATATTCCATTGCACGTGCTGACCATAGAAGACCTCATAAAATTGCTTGTGTTCTTAAAGAGCTCTTTAAATGCAATTCAAGTAGGCGATGATTGCAAACAAAATGAAAATTTAATTTTCTTTAGTAATACGATTCGACTAAAAACTTATTTGAGTCTCCGTGAAATTGTGTCCACATAGAGTTGCTTTGGAAGGAATTTCCAATGAGAGGCGACAGGGAGAAGGAAAAAGCGACGGAAAGAGTGAAAAGAGAGGGGAATGCGTATTAAAATACAAGAAAAAGTGTTTCTGGACTCAAAATCTAGAGACAGAAGAATATTAC
>BMAT01005369.1:198719-213347 GCA_019649035.1 Elysia marginata | reverse complement strand
AGAAAATAACTAGAACAATGCAAAAGCCACCGACTGTGGAGAATTCGGAATTGAAATAGACTGGAAATCCATTTAAATCTAAATTAAAGTTGTTAAAGTGGTATTCTTGTACACATGTAAAGAGAGAGACATAGATAGATAGTGGGTGATATTTAAATAGAAAACTATACAGACACATATAGACAGAGAGAGGCAGACAGATACAGGCTGATACAAATAGGGATATTAAGAGACAGAGAGAGAAAGAAAGAGAGATAGTAAGAGAGAGAGAGAGAGGGAGAGAGAGATAGAGAGAGAGAGAGAGTGAGAGAGAGAAAGAAAGAGATGTCAAAGATCAAGAAAATGTAAAAGAGAGAAGGCGGAATATCCTATTTCCAACAAAGATGGTAGACATTTTTATTAATGTTTAAAAAAAATTAAAATGCAGGTTGATCTAGGTCAGCGCTTACAATAAATGTGTAACTGTTTCACGGCATGAACCTGCTAATGGTGATATTTAAAACGTGTGAACTATCCGACACTCTCCTGTAGTCTGAGTTTTATCTTCGGATCTTCATAAATTACTAGACCTGGTCAATATAAAAGTTGAACACATTCAACCGTCAAGCATCTTCTGCTACAGCGACCAGCAACCTTGCCACCAGGAGCTTATTTGAGACTACACCTAGCATCATGAAAAGTAAGTTGTTAGAAGAAAAAAAATTCATGCGAACGCCATAGATTTTAGCGTGGATAAAAATGTTTGCAGTTCAAAATCTTACCGATATTTTTTTTGTCTCTTTTAAGCCGAAAACTTTGCCCAATTCGGCAACTGAATAATACTATATTTTGATGAGTAATTTTTCATAGAGCATCTTCAAGATGATGAGGGTACGTGATTGAAGATCTTATTGACGCTTGAGCACAAGTGTGGCTATGATTATGAATGCGAGTACATCTTTCCAAGGCAACGATTTCTATTTCTCTTAAGTTTCCTTGCCCATTCAACCTTGGATAACACAATCAAGCCCATAAAAATGACCTAGATATGAAACATTGTGTAGCAGTAATTAAAACGCATATACTCGCTTCATATCACTCGGAAAATAGTATAAACTATTACCTTATGTATTTCAAAGCGTTTAAAATCTAATACGCGTCATTTCAAGAACATCACTTTTATGCAGACAGACTTAGCGCAAAACTAAGGCATGTTTGTGGCGCTCATTTTATAATGCCAAACCAAGTCAGACAAAGTCGATGATTAAGATTACAATATATTTGGCAGTTGGTATGCTTATTAACAAAAACAACACCAAAATAATTACACGTTTTTTAAAAATGTTTAAACAGACATTGAGTAGATCACATGTACCTAGAGCCAGACAGTACTCCTTCTATAATATTTCAAGGCAAGAATCAGAAAATAAACTGCAAAGGTTAGCCTGGTTTATTACAGATCACGAAAGGATTGCAATGCAACTTAACTTCTTATCACAGGCTCTTTCACGGGAAACTTGATTGCCATTATGATGTGGTCCGATGTCGAGCGACATTAAAGTAATATTTTTCGTTTTTTACCAAGAAGAAAAAGTTTCAATAACGATATAAAACACAGCTGTAAGTTATTGCAGATATCTGATTTGAGTCTTATTTTAAACATCAGATGGAAATGTTGTGTCCAACTTTTCTACTCAGTAATCGAAAGCTTTTGGGTTCTACAATGGGCATTTTTGCACCAACATGAACTCATGTCCATTTTTTAAATTTGTGTAATCATACTTGGCTGCATCAGAATTTTATAAATTTAAATGTACTTTTAAGTTACTTGATTTTCATATGCTCATCAGACCGTATCAAATACAAGTAACGGTAATTTGAAAGTTTTTTATTCAACAAGAGCCAATTCTCACTTCAGAACACATGTGGCTAATGTTTACGTAGGTACACAGATTCTAATAAATTGCGATGTATTTTAGTAAGGTAACGCTTTAACTCATTTCTAACAGGTCTACTATGATGGAAGAAACATCGTCGACTTTTATTTTCTCTTTATTTTCCTCAGCTTTTGTCGCCGTTCTCTGCCTGGCTCTGTTTGTTGCTGTGGCCTCTGCCGAGGACAACCCACTTCTGGCCGGATGTCAACAGGGCTGTAGTCAACAGTGTGACATCCAGAAATATCTTGATGAGCAGTTTGCCCAGTTTCTGGGAGACATCATCACAACTCTGGACACATTGTGTCACCAGACCTGTGGACTCGTCTGTGGACTATTTGGTTAAACTTGTTATTGGTTTTTGACGGAAAATTTTAAATTGGCACAAGATTCTGGACAAAACAAGCTGATTTCATAAGATGATGCCGATAAGTTAAAAGTTAGAGAGCTCAAGCAACCATTGTATAAAATGACATTTTTTCCAACCCAGTTATGTGCAAAACAATGCGAAATGAATAAGGTCATATAAGCTATTGAAAGTTGGGAATAAATTATTTCTTTAAATACTTTTTATTTGTGTTACTAAGTGATTTGTAGGAACATCGTATTATGGCCTATGCGTTTTGATGTAGTTTTATCACATTAAACGGAACAAAAACCCAGGCGATTTGTAAAAAAGTTTATAAATTACAAGTTTGGTTAAAAAAAAGCCGGTCGGATATTTTCTATGTCCGACAGAAAGCTTAAGTGACAGACTTATGTAAAAAGCATATTTTTTCTCTCTTTTATATTACGTCGACTATAATACCCACAATGTCCCATTTATAATGCCGTAATATGGGTCAAGACTAGCCGGTAGTTAATTGTATTTACCTAAATCACATCGATGATGTGAAAAACATCCATTGCAATTGCAATAAATATTCTTTGTCACCAGTGCATGCAATGGCAACTCACACCTGCAGAGGCTTTATGCTATGTATCCGAATCAAGAAGAACTATTTGGTTCTATAGTTGATAACAAAACCAACTAAATGGTTTTCAACCATAGAAAGATCATCACTGTTCACGCCTAAGCTTGTGGTTCAAACTTTTACTAATTTGACAATCTTAAAGCATGCAGGGCCTGAAGACAAACAAAACTGTTTACTTAGATCAAAGAAGCAGGCATTTCAAGATTAATTTCAAAGCTGAATCATTGCAAGACGGATCAGTGTATAATTTTTCTGATGTACATGTGGGTTTATGAATAATTTTAGATTCATCGTTTTCTTTCGTTTTTATGCACATAAACATTCACTTTTAACCTACCTATGGCTTCGTAAAAATAATATTGATTAGTTGGCCCCTTCGAGTGAAAAAATAAATGCTTTGATTCCTCCAAACTGAAACTGACAGATTCAAGGTATCATATTAATATAGGAGCCGAAACAATGGAGCTCTCTTCTGAAGGCCTCCTAGCCATTAAACAAATGCGTATTTCAAAGAAAGCTCAAGGTGTGGTACTTTCAGTTCACGCTAATACCTAAACTTCTGTGGCCACCCCTCGTCTATAGGGTATAATCAATTGAAGCTAATATCAATAAGTTCACAAGAAAATGGTTGGAGTTTCCACCAGATCTTTCGGATGTGGCAGTGTACTGTCAGAAGGCAAAGTTAAAACTCCCAAACAATATCCATTCTCGATGAGTGTAAATACGGCAAAGCCAGATAAGTCTAATGAATGGAAGACTCTGACGATGCAGTGGTGAAAATCGTTCTACCATTCTTAAAAATCAGCAGAAAGTGGAAAATAGCGAAAGCAACAGCCGAAACTAAACAAGGGAATTGACCCAACTCAAAATTACCAAAAATAACAGTTACTGGAGTCATCCACAGCCAAATGATAGTCAAAGATAGTGGACACAGAGGAAAAAAATATGATCAAAGATAAGATTTCAGAAGAGTCTAAATGGCAATCCAAAAACCTCAACAACGTTTATGAACAAGTGGGATTATTCAATCCAGAGACTCCGAACATGGAAGAACGTCTGGCACATGGAGCACCTGAGACTTAGCTTCCTTATGAGATGTGTGTAGGATCTCCTACCGTCAAGAGCAGACCTGGAACGCTGGGGAAAGAAGAAGGATCTTGAATGCTCATTATGTCAGGGTAGACAAACTGCAGAACATTTTCCGAGCTCGTGCAAAGCAGCGCTGTCACAAGCGTGATAAACCTGGAGGTACAACAGAACGCTTCTAGGGTTTGCCTCAATTATAAGCACAGATAAAGTACAGATATACCCAGTACCCACCTCCTATCAAACTTCTTGATATTTTCAGCAAATGGCAGCGCTAAGAAATCGAAAAGGACGTCAAACACTACAAGTATCTATAAAAAGAATTACTGGGTGGCTGGAATGATTGGGTATTTCAGCAAATCTCTCAAAATGGGATAAACAATCCAATGCCATAAGGAGAAATGCATTAACTGATAAAGGTCTGACATCGTGATCTGTTTATCTTCAATTCATTAGTTCCATGTGAAAGCAGAATAGGACTGGCCGATACTTACAAAAATACACAGTTTTGACTAAAGAGCTAGAAGGACCTGGTTACAGAAATAAGATAATCTCGTAAGGCAGGATATTTGAAAGGTCATGAGCCTACGCTCTACTAAATTCTTGTTAATTTAGTTGACTGGAGTGGTAGAAGAAGGGGCTTTCGGCCGAGAGGTCTGTGGTTTGAGTTCTGCTTTCAGCAGTTCGACGTTTAGTCTTCGAGAAAGCACTGCCTATAAATTTGTTAATTACATATTTGGATAATAAAAAGTTGGTGCTATGTGGATTCCTAAAATTCCTGGAAAGACAACATTTTGGAAAAAGTCTAAATTGCCGTTTTAAAATGGACCGCTTTGAAAATGAAGAATTATGAGTTGGAGATGAAGTATGTTGTGAGGCCTAGTAGGAATGGTAAAAAATTATTTCAATTTGACTGCCTGGGATAAACGCAGATTCATGGCTATAACTTAGAAACAATTATATGACTAGCTAACTTGAACTTGGAAAATTTCGTCTTTGCATGCCACAAACAGTGCGAAGGTCGGTATCCGAATTAAAAGCAACAGTGTTTTTGGGATCAAAAGTTGTCCTTCCTTAGGCTGAAAAAACCGAGTACTCGTTCTTCTGCTGGTGTCTTTAGTACTGAAGACGACCACAATAAATTCTAGCGTAGGCGTCCACAATGAACTGTTGCAAAAATTTTCTGGTCAACAGCATGTAACCTACTTGTCGAGAAATGCAAGCCATAGTAGTGAAATTCATAAATTTTATGTGTGCTTGAAAGTTTTAAAAAAAAACTCCAAACATCTGTACCAAACCGAAATCGTATGGGATCTTGAAGAGGCTCATAAGCTTAGTGTAATTCACTGATGCGTCTACCCTCATTGCTTCTTGTGTGCAAAACAATATCTCTATGTCTTACATGGTCATTTGGCACCAGAACGGCTATGTCATTTGAGGTTGATGAATTGTATCGTCTTTCGTGTTCTCTACAGGGTCTAGCATTCTCACTGATTACTATGACGTATGAATCATAACAGTTGCGGGCAAATCTATAGCACACCTCAACTCAACTCATTGCCATGGCATAAACCGCTCGGCTCATTAGTAAAGACAATGTGCTTGCTGTGTGCTCAGTTCCCCAATGTAGCATTTAGATCCAAATAAATGCGCATTGTAAAGAAATGCTTTTATTAGCTGCACACTGCTGCGTCTACCACTTCCTCAGATTGTATTTGATTTTGATATCCACTATTTTTTTCTCTTGTTCTAGCTGCATATGAACTGCTTCTCTTTCGAGAAATAATGACATTGATAAAGACACAATGTTCACACAATGCAGAAGACCATTTTCAGTTTTTTTATTGTCTACCTTGAACTGTCTAGAATTGGTAAAAAAATATTTTAAAAATAGGGTCTTGGCCTAGATCAACTTTACTTTTGCATGTGGCATGATATACCTTGTCTTCAAATCCAAACTGAGAACTGAGAAGTTTTATTTCATATTTTCTTTGCAGACAGAAAAACAATTCAATAGAAGCGAATTTCAATGAATTATTTCACTGAGTAACGTACTGTACATAACCACTTCGTTTTCAGTGCAGTTTAAGATTGGAAAGAAGGGAAAAGGACAAATGGTAAGCAAGAAAAGGATCAAGCTAGAGTCTAAGATCTAGGTCTAACCACAACTAAATTTCGCGATATTTTGATTTTTACTTCTTCGAAACTATTGCAATGAAAAGTAGGCCTGGTTGTTATCCCAGAAGACGGACAGCATTCTAATATTCACATCAAATCAAGAAATATCTTTTTTCCTTCTCACTGAACGTAAAAAATCTGAGACTGAACACCTTTAAGGGTTGGAGCGTTTTATTATGATTGGCTTTCGCTTTCGATCTCAAAAACGGGAAATTGACATTTTTACGCGCACTCCAGCACATTCAAAGTATTTTTTTAATTGAAAACCTCATTTAAATCGATGCAGTCGTTCAAAAACCTTTCAAAAACAATGATATGGCTACCAAAATAGATATACAGATGCGTCAATAGCCATTGCGGCTAAGAAATGGAATTCGCCAAAAAGCAACCTGGACTCCCGAAAAGAGGGCCTGGTCGGCACGGTCTCAAGATAATGTCACTGGGTGTGGTGTACACAAGCGCTCCTTACATCACAGTGTGGCAGCACGCTTCTATTATCCCAAGCGCCGTCTCTGATATAACCTCGTAGTTGACTGGGCCTCAAATTCACTTTTTGAGAAAAAAAAAGACTGAAAAATTTTAAAATAGATTTTGCTCGCTTGCTGCCTCCTATTGGCACCCAGGAGTATAGGTATCCCCTTTTGCTGCTGCATTTTTGTCTTGAAATCCTTTTCTTTTGACTCTGAGCTTCTTTCTGCTCTATTTTGCTTTATCTGAAGCTTTAATTGACGCGAAGGGAAGTCTTCGCCCATCTCGCGATTACTCCTTGTTTTACTTTCAGTGCGATGTCCTGCTTTTATGCCTAGTTTCTCTAAGGTTTTTTAACTGATTTGTTGCCATCATTAAAGTAACTTACTGCAGAACAAACAGGTTCTTCTACAATTACTCTGACCAATAAATTTCTTTACTACATCTCTATCAAATGCGTTTATAGATGCATTCATTGCCGTTTTGTGTTTTTCCATGTAAGCATTTGCGCAGTAACTATTCTTTTGAAAAATCTTCAAATTTAAGTTCGCAACATTTACAATAGCTTGAGGCAATCTATTATCATGTTTATACGTTTAAGGGTCCTTTTATTATAAGGGTCCTCTTTATGACTACACCAAGTCCCAGTAGTGTTCGCACTCAATTGGTGAGAAGGATTGCCTGCTGTCGAGGCCATATAAGGGAGAACTGCCTTGACAGCCGCAGTCATATTTTCCGAATTTCCTTTACCCTGCGGAATCGCGAAACCGTAGTATTATTGCAAAGCATCCATCTTTTATCTGTCAGTCTTCCAGATCTATATCTTCAAATGCTTTACCCATCTCCTAAGTTTTTTATCTTTATATTTTGTCTTCAGGCCCCTCAATCTTGTACTTACTCTCTTTTGTACATGACCTACGCATTCCAATTTTGTTATTTCTATTTTGTCTCCATAAGGCTTTGAATCAATTCTTTTTTTAAAGCAGACTTGTCACCATCTCCTAAATATTAAGAATATTTTACATTTCTTTTTTTTTCTTTAAATCTTTCAAAAATTCCAGCGTAATCTATTGATCCCATTGGTGCTGCGGATCCTGTATGATTGAGTCTATATTTATGAACATGCTTCCATTTGTTGTATAACTCTGGTTTCTTGTCCTTTTTTTCTTCCCATACAATGCAGGCTTTACAAGCATTAGCCAATGTTTCTACATCAAGGCGTTTGCATGTGTTTACAGACAGCGTTGTAACGACACCATTGTCCTCTTCTCTGCCACGTCTCACCTCAAGACACAGGGTATTCCACGATAGCTATATCAACATCATCATACTCAAAAATTCTCTTCAGCTCTTTATCTTCTTCTGCAGCTTTTTTATACTTTCATCTGCTGTCTGTTTTGAATAAGTTTGCAATGTTAGGAAAATCGATCTCTCTGCTTTCTGGTTCATTGGGGCAGGTGAATTGACATATTGTGAGAAATATTCGAGAGCACTAGGCCCTTTGCCTATGGATATAACGGCGGTTGCCATTCTCACATTGGTTTCCTTAGCTTTAAATCTAGGATGGGTAGGATGCACTTCTACAAGATGAGGTGTTTTTGGGGTGGTCTATAACTACAGCTTGTGTAGAAAACGCACGCTTCATGACAGAAACCTTGATTGCTCTCACCCAAGAGTGAAATTAGCACACTCATAACACCTCATGAAATTACTGAAAGGTTATGCAATACTTGGAAGTTAAAACAGTTGTTTGTGCTGCCATCTGGAGTCTCTTAAGAAACTTGAAAGGCACTCAAATGCTTTGCTGAGGTTAAAATGCTGCCACCAGGAGTAGTATTGAAATTTGGTGTTCACTAGTTTGTGCATGTTTGCACCTTTTGATTTCGTCGGGAATCGGTTACCTTTAAACCTACGTTTTCTAGGATGTACCTTTGTTATATTTGCTTCCCATTTTCAACACTGTCTTTAGATTGTCTTTAGAATAGATTGTAAAATTATATGCCATTTAGTTTTTGAGAGATTTAGGGCAGAAAATTTAAGATCTAGACAAATGTTTTTGATTACATTGCTTGTGAAACTTGAAAGCAGATTTTTTGTTTAGGTGATTGGCAGTGGCTTCACTTGGTTTAATCTCGCTTTTTAAAGTTATTTTAAGTTTCTTTTTGCCTGGGACATTTGGAGCTTGTTTTATTAAGGATCGCCTTGAAAATTTATGAAATAATTGCATGGCAACCACATTACTCAACTGGCTGCTATCCAAATTTATGTTGATGGTTCCTCAGAAAAATTGTATCGTACTAGTCATATATTTGATATTATAATGATTAGAAAACTGTTCCTCAAAGAAAAATGGTTTACCTAAGCAAAAACACCAAAACGCATTTTAATATTTCTGAGTAAAATATGGTATGTTGCTACCTTAACGCCATCACAATAAAAAAGCATATTACTGTTCATTTGGGATCACTTTGCAAAGCAACACAATGAAGTTAATCTTCTTGTGTCAAATGTTTAAGTAAGTGATGACAAAACTGTTTGAGTAATGGCCGTTTTCTCTTGACTATTGGAACAGCACTCGCAGTTGTTTTTATATCTTATGTTGTTCGTTTAAATTTCAAGTTGTGCTTGTTGAGTTTGGATGGTGAATTTGTTTAGGTTCTTATTTGAAATTTGATTTGCGTCGATTATACTGCAAGGTGAACCTGATACCTATGAGCCCTGTGTAGACATAGAGTTTGTTTTTTTGTCGTTTATGTCACCATGGCAATGCCCGCTATGCACCTCAAAAAGCATTACATTTTTTTGCAATTCAATGAGCATTAATGGCTATTCTTGCTGTGACAAAATTGTATTGGTTTTTTATGTGTTATTTTTGTTGTTGATGATACATCCGCTGAATGTTCTTGTAACAGACGTTTGTCAAAGTTCAATATGGCTTGTGAAAAGTTTGTCATGCAGTTGTAGCTAATTATGATTGTAATCATATTTTTGACTCTTTTTTGACTCTTGAGAGTTTCTTGTCGATTTACTGGGAAAAGTGGTCACATTGCTGCTGTATATTGTAATGTACCATTTAACTTAGTTTCTTCTCTTTTTTCTTGGTCGTTGGAAAGGTCTTTGTCAATGTTGGTTTTGCAAACTAGAGGGCTGCGTTTTGTTATAGCTTCTTTAAATATATTGCATACACTATCATAAGAATGACATAGTCATATATTGTAACTTTAGTTTTAGTTAGCGCTCAATTGGCTGTGTTTGCCTGTGGCCAGATGTTGGTAATGACAAAGGGATGGGTGTTCTGCTGCTTTTAGTTTTTTCTGTAACAGTTGTACAGATCGTTTATCAGCTAGAGGGTTACATCAAGGAAATCTGCAACTTTCTTGTTAACTTTGGGATAGTATAAGTCAATTTTCTTTAAAACTCCAGATCTTTTGTTTAATCATTTCTATATGTTATGGTACGTAGTTGCATGTTGCAAGTCTGTGTACTGGCCCTATATGATCAAAATAAAAACAACACAGTTGTGGTAACCTCATGAACATAGCGTTCTTCTTGTATTTTTAAAGCATTTTTAATTGACTCAAAGTTATTAGTTCTTTACATAAACTTTGATATGCACCTTCGAATCAAAAGTGTTAGATATACTAAAATATCTTTTTTCGTATAGCGCATTTTTTAACGTGAGCTGATAAAACATAAGGGGATAGTGGGAAACGCACTGTGGCGATGATATGGCAAAACATTATTGTGCTGTGGGCGGTTCCGCAAGTTCACATCGCCTGGCGCCTGATAATACAAATTTAAAAAACAAAAATTTGTAAATATATTTTTTTATAAAATAATTACAAACGGGACGTCGTTAAATGCGTTTCATCAAATTAATGGTCTCAAGAAAATATCAACATACATATCGATGGCAGGTACATCAAACCTCTGATGTGGCTTCTTTATCTATGTTAACATGAGAAGTTCGATGTGCCTGCCATTGATATACGCATACGTTCTGTTTCGTACAAGACAAAATGAAATTTCGTCTGCAAATGAAACAGTTATAGTTTTGATCATGTGCGTCCTTGTTTCTCAAACGCAACTTTTTTCGTAATAATACTATTTATTTTAAACAAAGAAGAAAAAATTATGTGGGTTTGTGTGTGTGATTTTATCGTCAATTACGATGTTTTTTCTCTAAAATTTTCCGTTTTAGCATACAATCATTCTTCAATATGGCCTGTCTTTAAAAATTGTATTTCGAACATTTGAAACACATTTGAAACAAGACGGTAATCTTCTTTCAAAGCTACGATGCAGCAAAAAAGAGAATAGAGAAAATCTGAGGTAGGATTGATATCTTTAATTTAGCTAATTGATCACCAAAGATTACTGCATCAGATCTATATCTTAAAAGTACATCTAAACAAATGAAAGGTCGGATCCATTGTCTTTTGGAGATGTATCACAGTTATTGGTAACTTAGCTTTTCTTTCTTAAACATTTTGGAGAAACTGTCAAATTCATTCAAGTCTTGATATAGCAAGTTTTTTTTTAACCAAAGAGTCCACAGACGAGTCCACAGGTCTGGTGACACAATGTATCCAGAGTTGTGATGATATCTCCCAGAAACTGGGCAAACTGCTCATCAAGGTATTTCTGGATGTCACATTGTTGACTACAGCCCTGTTGACATCCGGCCAGAAGTGGGTTGTCCTCGGCAGAAGCCACGGCAACAAACAGAGCCAGGCAGAGTACGGCGACGATGACTGGTGAAAAGACACAAAACTTTGTTGTTTTGTTTTTAATTCAACCTAGGCAAATGCCTAGTCTAATAATTAGGGCAGGTTTCAATTGACATAAATAACAAAAACTCAGAAAGAAGATATATTGATATACAAGTAAAATTAAATAATGAGTGTTATCATAGTTTTGAGGTCAATAAAAACCTCCCCAATAATACTCAGTTTCCGCATTTTACTTGCACTGCAATGTGAATATATTTTCATACAGCTGATGCTCTATTTAAATGGTGTACAATAGGCCTGAATCGTTCTTCGTAGATTATCATTAGAAGTATGAGGTTGTTCCAATCGCTTTTTCTTATGGATATTATTCATACATAAGTCATGTTTAAAAATGCCTACGCGTAATTAAATTAATAATGTTTTTAGATATTTTATATATAAATCAGACATCTTAACAACAGAAAAGCAGAAGAAGTGAAAAACCACGTTAATGCCTCTCACCAGTTTGTCTGTATTTGTTGTATAATCTGTCAATACTTACCCTTCATGATGATGTTGGTAGCTATCACTGTCTGTCCAAAGACAAGTCAGTTTTTTTTGGTTTTAAAGGAGAACGTTGTAGTTTGAAATGTTTCCTGCTTATATACACGTAAAACATTCATAAAACACTTCATTTAGATGCCAGATCACGAGTTTTTAAGGACCATTTGACATAAGTATGTTGGAATGCGCATGCAAGAGGTCATATAATTTCACTTTACAGCAAGATGTTTATTTTACTATGAAGAGATAATTATTAAGAGTACATGAAATAGCCATGATATTTTTACTACTTTCTAGTTGCCGAATATAGTTAAGAAAAATGATCTTTTTATTCCCAAATGTACTATGCGTCTAAGTATGTATGTATCTAGCAAGCTTTTATCTGTATATCCAGATTTAACTTACAATTCGTTACACTAGTGTTACACAACTTTTAAAGGAAAGTAAGTAAAAAGCAAATAGAAATCAATTTAAGGAAGAGTAGACAACGCATATTTTCTATGGTGCACATACTAAACTTTTACGTAAATATCTGTCTATTTATTTATCTATTTCTCTATTTATCTACCCCTCTATTTATCAATCTATCCATCTATTTATCTAGCTATCTATCTACATCTATCTATACATAACAACCTAGTCCTACCTTTGTTTTGTCACGGCACATTGTTTCTTGCCGTAGGCATTTCTTCAGGCGATTGTTTACTTTCTGTTTCCCAGTCATGCTCGTCTACGTCGTCGTTCAATGCGTTCGCATTTTTTGCATTTGTAACCTAAAAATGTACCTATGCATTCACGTGGACAGGATTTCCCTTATTTTGTTTAAAGTAGGCTTCTATTTCTCTGATAGACACAAGGAGCATTTTTTGTTGTTGTTATTGAGTATGCCTTTGATTTACCAAACTTCTTTGTTGTTTTTTATGTCTTGAATGTGCTCACTGGGAGTTGTGTAGGACTTTCTGTAGAATATCCTAAATCTAGACATACGTTGGTTGTATCGCGTTTCGATTGTATTTTTAGTTACATCTATGTAATTGTCTACTTTGTTGGTGTTTGTCTATATATGCTTGTTGCCTGGTATACTACTTTTACCAGGCTTTATTCTAGGCATTTTCTATTAAAGGGGATGATGGTTTGTTCATGCAGCTGTATAATCTGGTTATAATGTCCTTTTTTAAAGTTTCGTAAAGAACACGTTTGTTTTGAAGGCTGATGATTTGATTATGTTAGGGGTACACATATAGCTGGCTTTGAGCAGAAGTTGTGGAGATCGCAAAACTTTTTTTTACAATTATTTGAAGAGATATTTTAACTATAAGGTGGGATGAACCAACTTATCGGTCTTTTTCTCCTGGTTTACGTCTTCGCTTCCTGTGTTGTTTCATTTGATGTTTCGTTCCTTTAATCTCATTGTCTGTTTTTGTGTTGGCTTTTTTTTTCTACACATATGCCAAAACCTTTACGTGTCCGTTTACTTTAGTGCTTCGTAAAGCGGTATTGCCGCCTCTTCAAAGGTGTTTGCATTAGAAGAAGAACATTGTAAACCAGGCGTTTTTCTATTCATTGTAAAGGGGGGGGGGTATTGACGGAGGGTGATTTCTTTCTCTATGGATATAGATCAAGATATTGCCTCAGTTTCTTTTAAGTGGGTGAAATGGAGGGCATGCTCGACTTCACTTGCCTTGTGGACCAACTCTTTAAGAGAACCTATCTCCCCACGCTTAAGCTTTAAACGTTTATTTAGAACACTCAAGGTCTGTTATTGATGAATGCAGAAGACTGTCATTTTGGCATTGGGAATAGGTGTATTATAAACTTGATAATATTATATGTTTTTCTCTCGTAAATCCTGGAAATAAACCATTTTCAAAAAGGCTGTAGACTGGACTCTCCATGATTTTACCAACTATTAGTACCTGTAATAAAATATAAGCTTTGAATTCATGTCACATTTTAGGTAAAACTCCGTTAGATAACGTTACATTTTCAGTGTCACAGTTATAAAAATGTCATCAACTACTGCCAATTTAAAACTGTTAATTGAAATCAATTTCACTTGAGGAGTTTATTGAGGCGTGCCCACGCAATATACTTGACATACCAAGAACATGAACTTTTAACTCACTGACTAATCGAGTAACAGCGCGACAAAGTTATGGACCTTTTATGAGAGCTCATAAAAAGCATCCTCTTTATTTACAATATCGAACCCATATTTATTTTTTTGTGAAAATTCAGCAGTTAAGTGAACGTTTTTTAGCTGGTACTCGTCGTAAAAGGTACTCACAAGTAGATCCCCTACATTTAATAGGTCGTAAAATAAGAGACAGCTTATACTAGGAACTCTATCTGTTTTCACAAAATCATGCAGATTGGTAAGATATATCTAATTTACATCAACTCGCAATACTCATGGAGGAAATAAATCAAACTAAAAAGAACAACATAGCGTAAGATAAGGAGATTTGAGAACAAGAAGAAGAGGAAGAAGAAGGAAAAAAGAAGAAGAAGAAGAAGAAGAAGAAGAAGAAGAAGAAGAAGAGAAAAGGGAGGGGATAGAAAAGCTCTTAATTAACTAAAGAGAAGGAAATAAGGAAGAAGGGAAGACATACATACAGACACACGTACATGTAAACAGAGAAAGCTGCAAACATTAAAAGAAAGAAAGATGGAAGACATTGCTTGAGTAACAGAAAAAAAAAGAGAGAGAGAGAGAGAGAGAGAGAGAGAGAG
>BMAT01005369.1:188283-198675 GCA_019649035.1 Elysia marginata | reverse complement strand
TAATCTGAGAATTAAATGGTCCATAATTCATTTGTTTTTAGTTTAATGATTTGGCATGTTTAAAACGTACATTATCGCTATGAGGCATTATGTCTTCTTTCATACCAGTAATTATAAAAAGTATAACTTTTCTTGTAAAAGTGTATTTTTAAAACAGTTCTGAAATACGATATTTCAAACATTTTAAACGTGCTATCGAAGATGACGCAAATTTCTTGTTGAGATGGAGGTGTTAAAAGATTATGGGAGGAGACCAGGAGATGCGGTTGTGTGTGCCGAAGGTTCACAACAATAATACTATTTCCATTTATTTCCTTTCTTTTTTGTTGTTTGTTTTGCTGTAATTCTTCGTATCTCCAATATCTCCGCAAAGCGATGTTCGGGTATATGTTATGTGCACGAATATCATAATTTTTTTTGATTCTGTAAGATGAGTTGCCGTTTGTTGTTGTTTTTTTTTGCACTGCCCAATGCAACTTACGAAGTCAAGACAGTTTCTTATTCACTCTTCCTGAGCTCCTTTTAACATAATTTTTTTTTTCAGAAATTATTGAATCAAGGCAAACATTTTCTATTTTTAGTTTGATATAATTTGTTTTTATTTTATAGTCTTCCAAATGGGTTGCTAAGGGAGAAAAGAGTAGTTATCTTATTTCAAAGAAACACCTAAGATTACTTCCCTTTACCTAAGAATTACCACATCAGTTTCGCTTTTTGTTTGCTTTTTAACGTATTTATTCTGATTTTTATCAGGCGGTTTTTAATGTAAAAATAATTGTACCCTGATTAGGTGTTTCACGGTTTGATTTGCTATATAAATCTAAATTCACACTTCACTGACAAGTCTAGAAGAAACAGGATTGAGAAAAGTGTAATTCTCTATAACAATTCAATTGAGGCAGCAACTTTAAGAAAAGAATTTACAGCTAACTAATCATAAGATGATAAATTTAAACTAAAATTTATTACTATCAGATGTTTTACAGTTTTTTTTGTTTGTTTGTTTTCTGTTGTTTTATTTTTCAAATCGCAGGACTGCTTACAAATTTAAGTTCGATATTAACCGATATTTTTGTGGTTGTTCCGTACGTCGATGGTTACTTAATTGGAATTCTTTTTATAGCATCATATAAAAAGAAATTTCTGTTCGTTTCTTACGAATCAATCACATAATTTATCACTATTATCGTCTGGCATGATCTTCAACCGAACTATTTCAAAAAACACGTCTTACTTTTGAAAATATATACTTTGATCAACTTTTTTCTTTTCTTATGCAGAGAACTGATAAATTGCAATGGCTATGAACAAAACGCTATCTTATAAACTTAGAAATCAGTCGATTCTCAGAGTCCTTATAGCTCTGTATACTTTTCTGAGAAAGAATTGTATTGATTTCTTTTTACACCTTTGAAAAAGTCACATCAGATCTTTTTTGTTTATGTTAAAATAGGAAGTCTGTCGCTTGCAAAATGACTATGTGCAAAATTCTAATTAGAATAGGAGTATTTTTCTGCATGGCAAGAGTGCTAAATCTGGCTAAAAAGTGCTTTGCACAAAAATCATCCTGGGCTTATCTTAAATAGTTTGTTTTTAAAACGGAAAAAATTCAGCAGGTCTTGTAATAAATCGCTTTAAATGTGAATATTTTGCTTGTTTGTTCGTTTAAAAACAAATATAGCTTATCAAAAATAGAAATGTCAAATCAAAATAGCTTATACAGCTTTGTAGTCGATCTGCAATGCTACACTTTTTGAAAACTAACATTTTCTATGCTCTGTAGAAGAATAAAACGAGATAGGTGGTTGGTTTCCCTATAATAAGCCTGTTTGAGTTATCAACACCTGTAAAGATTTTGATTACAAGAATTTAAAAACGAATACAATTTTGAATACGGTGATACTGTGTGAACATGCAGTCTCTACGTATTGGACAATTTGCACATGTTAATAAATCAATGAGAAAGACAATGTACAAATTGTTTTTATACGTGAAGAAAAAATCAAAAGGCGGGATTTGACGAATTTAGATAAAAACAATTTAACCTCAATGCTACTTTAGCTTAACAGACTAGCGCCTGAATGAATTTTACATAGTAATTGTAAAGGGAAAACAAGATCCATGTTACAGTCTTACAGTTTTCCTCTAGTATGATATATCAAAATGGCCTAACTCAGCATTGTTGGCATTATAAATATTAGCTGAAAAACCTGATTTCCGGCCTCCCAAATGAACTATGATTAATATCCCAATATTTTCTGAGGGTTTGTGACACAACCTCAATAAGGTTTGCTTCTCTCCTATTGTGCTCTACGCATGAGATTTGAGTACTTCTGTCGTTGATCTAGATGTGTCTGAAAAAAACATTACTCACAGCCCCTTACTTCTCTCCTTTTCATCTGTCCCTCTTCCTATGCCCGAAATTCCCCTCTGTCAAACTCTCTATAGGAGATAATGCAGTCAATATAAAGTGTCCAATGACCTCTCTTCGAACGTTCTTTACTTTTGTGGAGTTTTTAAGTATTCTGCATTTCACTTTGATAATTCTAAATTCAAATATTTTCAAACAAGACCGTTTTTACCCATCACTATCTCTATTCTTAGTGGGTTTTTTCAGGATGTTACAAGTCTTATTCTAATCCCAAAAACCCTCCCCTCGTTTTTCTCTTTCTGTCTCTTTCTCTCCTTCTATGTCACCTTACTCCCTCTCAGTCTCTGCTCTATTTTGTTCACCCTTTTTCTATTTCATCGCGTTTTACCCCTTCCTATCTCTAGCCCACCACTATCGTAATAAAAATACAAACAATTTAGTGTATATAAAGGAATATCTTTTCCATACAATACTAAGTTCATGTCATTTTCCTGATCTGTTTTCCGCCTTTTCAATTTCAATTTATTCTTCTTATAGCTAATGATTGTTTTGCTTTTCCTGCTCCTTTCTGTCTCTATCACTATCTATATTTTTTATTATCTATCTTTCTATCTATATGGGATTACCTTGCTTTCTGATCTTGATATTTATACACGCTAATGCATAAATTAATAATATCTTTCTCTTTGCCTATCTATCTAGCTGTCTATAGTAATGTCTTTCTATGTATCTATATAGATATTCTTCTATCTACCTGTCTATTTATTTACCACGATTCTTCTAGATTTTATTCTTTCTTCAATCTACAATTCTCTCAGTCAATGCAAGATAAATTTGATACCTTGATCTCCCGCTCTTTTATTCCTTTATTAAAATCTATTCTTAAATTATAGTTGCATTATTTCCCTCTCTACTATTAGTATGGCCAGATTTTTGCCGCTCCACACCCCCTTTTCTTGCTTTTCGTGTCCACCAACCTCTCAGCTTTCACTTTTTTCTTACCTGGCAATATTTGTCCGAATTCAGACACCCTTCCCTCTTTTTTTTTTCTTCTTTATCTAAATCGAGGTTCAGTTTTTAGGTTTTGTGAAGCCCTGAATTATATTTAAAGTAATGACCCCATTTTCTGTGTTCTACTTCTTCACCTCAATATTTTAGAGATAAGTCGAGTACAGTAAGATACACATGTTTACTTGTGTTGTGCTTTTTTTCTGTTTTGTCTCAGCAATTTGTATAGCGACCGAGTTGTGGCCAAATTTATTGTGCCTCTTTGTCAGGAAAAGCATTAACCACTTAATATAAAAGAGTTACGGTTTTTTTTACTATTTACCTTGTTTAGAACGTCTTCTCTCCTCCCTTTTACCCCAGCCCTTTCCGGAGGAAACTCGTCAAGTCTTCCTACCTATTTTCTCAGGTACGTAATTCAGGCTTGGCCGCCTAGTAAAGAGACGGATTTTTTAGCTTTTAGCATTTCGTTTGAAGCTTATGAATAGTGTAGAAGCAATAAAATGAGTAAAAGAAAAAGATTGTGACGCATACAGGTCACGAAAATGTGATGATTGAGGACTATGGGAGGTGCCAGAGTAGGAAAGAGGTTTAGGGAATTGCAAGTGCAAAGATTTGAGTAGGAGCTATTAAAGTATTAGTCTATGCTAGGTCTATTTGTAAAGAGACTGCAATCTTTTTTATCGAAACATAATGGGTTGATGATTATCACATATTGTTATTTTAACTCTAGTGCTTAAGAGATACACATTAGAACTATGTATGAAATAGACTTAACCTTATAAGGAAAAAGAAATAAGATACAAATATACTCAAAATTAGGAGAGTATCAGTTTGTGAAAAAAATCAAGTTCCTAATCTCACATTGTGTTTGAACTAGGCTGATGAGGTGAGTGGGTTTTCTATAATTATCTGCATTTTGAAACGCACATTTTACCAACTAGTAAAGTGTGATTGACCAAGTTGTTATCATCTTTCGAAATGTCGGGCTGCCTTAACCAAAATTTATAGAGGATGAGGATGATTGTACATTTTCCACCTATATAGGTTGCACATCATGATTTCCGTTTTCAGCACACATTCGTTATACAGCGAGACATTCTGCAAAAAAACAAAAAAGACAACAAAAAACCTCGATGTTGTCTCGGGATTTACATAATAAGCAGTTGCTGTTAGGAGTTACGTCACATTTTCTCCAGTAGTGGGTTAGTGGGATGTAGTTATGCTGTGTTGGATTTCGTTCTGCGGTGTACGTGATCTACTTTCTTTTGTGCAGTCTCAAAGAATAAGCCACATGTCTTTCGCTCCAACTCTATTGATCTACTAAGTATTGACTACATAATTTGCCTAGATACAGACGTATTTTGTTGCTTGTATATGAAGAGTCATAGGACTTTACAACTTGGACTTCTAATTTTAGTCAAGATAATGACTTATTCCAAACACTTAAAACTACAGCTGTCATCTTAACTGAGCCTATACCTAAAATCTAGGTACAGATCTGTTAACAATTTTTTTCCTATTTACTAGAATTTTACTACATGAGTACGCCCGGTGATTTCAGGTGGCAGTTAGTTTAGTTTGAAATTGTTAAATTATTACTGTGCCATTGCTCCTAATTTAAACTGGAAATTGTCACTAGCATTGTTTTTGCCATTAGTTATGCACACAAAATACACATAAAATCTTCTTTTTCCTACCCGATGGTTATTTTACAGAAGCATTCATAACGCAGCTTAGCTAGATCAGTGTAACCGCTCTTACCCCAGTTTCCTTCACCGATTCTTTAAACATGCTGCGAATCACTAACACCTCAATTATCTTAGCACAGAGTAGTCACTATGTTGATGCCTATGCCGTAGTTGATCAAACATTTGGTATGAATTTACTTTCTCTCTTAACATAACTATCTTTATTATCTCATACTTTAACCAACATCTAAGTTATTGCTTCTGCTGTCCGACTGATATATTCAGTTATGTATATTTTATATTTTTTAGATAGTGAAGGGAAAAAATGAAAGAAAAATGTATCAATTTTCCAAATTTCATTGAATTTGAATGAAAAAAAAACAAGAAAAGAAACGCATTAGGTTCAATACCCCAAAAATATTAAAATGATACAAATTATTTACTGTTAAAATAAACATCATATATCCTAATATAAACACCATATTGTTTAAACACGGTATACAATTAAATGGTGCCAATCATACATGTACGAACACATACCTTTCGCAACAAAAACAGACAAGACAAAAACGTAAAAATCTGCTGGAAGGCAATGCCACACGACAAATGTCTAGTGTTTGTTCAGTTACCTTTTTTTCTAAACTGATCCTTTATTCAAGTGTGTTTAAATCTACTCTGTTTTATCGATGAATAACTAAAAATGTTTTAGGCATATATTTGTGATTTTATCAAGATTTTTTAGACAAATAGAAAGCACTCATTTGCCGTATTTGTTAAATCTATTCAGTTTTTTTAGTCTTCTGTTAAGTTAAAACTTTAACAACTTTGTCTGGCGTATAGCAATCATTTAAAACCTTATTTTAACAGAAAGTTTCATGTGGCTAGGTTATACGAATCTAAACCTGGAAACTGCTAATTTTTAAGACATTAACTTGCCATAAAAGACAAGCATCAAAAAGAGCAATGTGAATTGAAACGGTCTGTTAAAAGGTTTATTTCAAAAAATTATCATAGATTAATAGCTACTCTGGGGTATGTACGAAATATTATGGAACCAAACATATTTTCCAAGAGGAAAAACAGGTTTTTCATTGATGGAACTAATTAAGCCATTTAAGGGCAACAGTTTTGCTTCGACAAGATTTCGAAATGTAGACTTTATTGCAGTGAAAAAAAAGGTTGCATTTTGTTTTCATTTAGTGGAATATTTGCCCATTGAATGCAACTACCAACATTTTCTTAACCCCAAGGCCATTTCAATTTTCTTTGCATCTCGACTTCCTTAAAATTTATATGAACTGATCGTGTTACGTTTTATAAAAGCTAAACCAGCAGGAATCGGAAAATTTGCCTCTCAAAGTTTGAAACATTTTTCAAAAGATTAAACTTCCTTGGTTTGTTTGCTCATCTGAATAATAAAGCACCTTTTATATATTTACCTATTGGATTTTTCATCTGTCTTTAAAAACATCAAAATGTACTCCTCGAACATTTTCGCTGTGAGAAAAAAAATAAATACACTCAGGTTTGATAAAACGAAGAGGAAATAGTAAAATAGATAACTTGAAAAAATCAGCCCTTAAGCTAAGGTCGCATTTATCTCGTTATCAGAGGAAACAAAAATTGAAATATTCTATTTCCTGTGTGGATGTTAAAGCCATATCCTGAGGACGCCTGGAAAAGACTTTCCACATCAGCACATCTCTTGCAATGCATTCGCCCAGGGTCATGTCCGCTTACAAGGTTTTCTTCTACGTGACAAACTAAGAACGAGACATGTCTGGCACGCTGACTGGATGCCCTCTTTACATGTTATCGCCGGATAATCGCCACCAGACATAAAATAATGTGCCTCCGTGTGTCGCAGTCAGGCAAGACCTGGTCTATGAACTAAACTTTCAATTTAGCCCTTTTCGTCCCACAGCTTTCTTGCAATTAGTGTTGATCTGCTGAAACAAAAGTAAAAATGTTTTTTGACAAAACTTTTTCTCGCACTTTAGCAATATACGACCATTTTCCCTGTGATTATTCCAATGAATAGAAGATCTTCTTATAAAATACTGGAATACAAAGCTTCGATTTCATGACCTCAATATGTATGTCTTGAAGCATTGCTTTCAGGTTGATTTTTTATTTATCTTAATACAGATATTTCCTAAAACGCTCTTCTAGGGCCTGGTTAAATCACTGACAAAACAATACAAATGGCTGACAAGAATGGCATTATGTGCGTTTGTCTCTTGCATGTCAGGATTTTCCATTGCCAAAATCTATTAGACGCCAGTTTTGTCTAAGACTTGCATATTGATATAATTTCACTGACAACGATCAATGAAACTTTAAACACATTAAAAAAAAACCAAGGTTAGAGAAAACCAAATACTCTTTTCTATCAATCTAACTGTGGTATTATTTTAATTTATTTATTTTATTTAAAAGATATAATTAGATAAAGACACATTTTTAATCTAAATTGCTCGCTTACAAATGACTCAAGTTCATATTGCAGGAAATATTCATGGGCACAATAAAATATCAAATATATAATTATTCTCAAGATAATTGAGGACAGAAAATTTAAATATGAGTAGGGAAAAGACGATAGGTTAAACAATGCTTAAGAAAAAGAAACTTAATAAATTGGAAGTACAATTAGCAGCAAACAGTGGTTTGACTTTTCCTATCCAAATCTAGGTCTAATCTTGAGGATCAAACCAGCATAACAAAGCAACTAAAATTTTTAATTCGGATACTGAGTTGTGGGGAACAAGGTTTTGATATTTTGAATCCAAATCTTATATATTAGTTCCGATGGGTATCTAGAAATATAAAAGAGCACATTGGAAGCTTTGGGACTTAAAGGTGTAGGTTCAAATCTTGCAGACTCAAAACTAATAAAATAAACAAACACACAAAAAGTCCCTAACATTCATGCTTTAGACTCGCGCTACAGACAAGCCTAAATCCTGCACCAAAGTATTGAAGATATGCTGATTGCCGGAAAGTAAATTCTAAAGATGGGGTCGGGACTACCCTCTTTCATAAAGAAACTAAGCAGATGCACAGCGGATATTTCCCAATATTATACTCTAAAATATCTCTTCACTATCAAGACATAGAAAAGCAACAGAAAACTTATTTTATGGCTGATGCATAAAAATTGCTGTTTAGAAAAACGCACCATGTCTGATACATTGAGCAAAACCACGGGGCAAAATCATAATGATAAATGCAAAGTTATAGTTTTTTAAGAAATAGTAAAAAAATATTACTATAAAATTTCAATATCTTTATAATGCGACACTTTGCATAAAGGCAAAAACGTTCAGCTTGTTCAGAAAAAGTTAGCGAAAAATATGCAAGCGTATTATGCAAATCTTTTAGAACATGACAAACAGAAAAAAAAAACCCTCATGTATGCATGAGCTTTACAAGAAGTCTTAATAAAGGCATTATCATTTGTGTACAGTTTGGAGCAAATTTAAATTGCATTTTGGCTGTATACCCTCAACGTTAGAGGACGCTGTGTCTGGATAAGAACAGCAATGGCTGTACTACCCTAGTTAAGGGTAAATGTATACCAACATAACGTGCTTATAACGCGTCAGCGGACAAAACTTTTTCACTGTGTTCTCTACCCCAAAGCTGCAAAGAATTAATGAGTTAAGAGAATACAAAGAAGATAGAGAAGGAAAGAGAGACAGAGAGACAAGGAACGGGCGAGAAATTTGTGACAAAAAGGAAGAAAGAGGAGAATGGGAAGAAGATTTCGAAGAGGTTAGGGGTTCTTAATCCTAAAACCTAAAAATTACTAAATTTTAGAGAAGAGCAGAGCAATAGACGTGAAATTGTTTCCTTGATTTCATTGCTTTTTGAAACTTTTTTCCCGTTTTACAACTGCGCACTTTACTTGAAGGTTAAATTTAAGCTAGAAACCATAATATATTTTTTCAGTGTTAAGAACGAACACGAAATTCTTTTGCACGTGTGACCGGCTGTTTAAAGGTTTCCTTGTGAAATGAAAGACTTCTCTGATTCCGTTTCTGCAGTATTGAGCGCCTCGCGCAGCCCATGCAGGGGAGACAAGCCCCACTCCAGACAGGGATCTCAGTAGGGCGGGAACTCAATCGCTCTTACAGTTACTCCCCTTTGATCACTAGCGACCACTTCAAACCTCCAACGTGTAGACCATTATTGACCAGGGGTTTTCTTATTTCTGGGACTGCCCTGGAATAATCATCTGACATTTCTTTCTGTTTGCTAATCTTAGCGAGAAAAAAAAGGGTTAGTCCAAGGACTCCTTTCTTGGTGTTTGCGAGATAGACAGTTTTTTAGGCCTGGTGTCCTTTTTGGCCTAACCTGAATCTTGTTTTTAAATAAAGAAAAAAAAAAGAAAAAATCCCTTTTCTCGTAACAGTAAAAAAGAAAAAGTAGGACAGCATTAGAAAAAAAGGGGAGGAATACAACTCAAAATTTTGTTTTCTTACGATGATAACTTTGTTAAAACTCAATCAAAAATTATTCGGTTAACAGTGTATTGACATTCAACTTTGTATTTAAAGATGGTACTGTGATTTTGAGTAAAATAGTCTTGAAAGACTTCATATTTGTGACAGCTCTTTCTGTGTGGGCGGTCCCAATTTGCCGAATAGCCTAAGCTCTTTAAAAAAAACTCACATGACTGAAAACTTCAAAGCAAACCAAAAAACACATTTATTTTAATTGGTCAATAACAGGTTTTTTCCACTCCTGGTGCAATGCCAACGTTTTATTTGGTCACTTTTCTGTGTGAGTATTTTTATGCTACTACTATGAAGCGCTCTAGCGCACCAAATGAATTTTGCGCTATATAAACTCATTAATTAATACCTTACAGTCACATTACATTCAAATGGTAACAGCAGTGAAGATGAGGAGGTGATGATGCTATCGATGAAGATGATGTTGATGATGATGATGATGATGATGATGATGATGATGATGATGATGATGATGATGATGATGATGATGATGATAAATATAGCGATCTTGGATTTAAACCTATGAAGCCGTCGTCCTGTAAATAAGTCCAAAGTAAATGAATGTGCCTAAACTTAAAACTGATATCAAAGTTATAAGTACACTTGGATGGAAAATTCCACTAAATAACAATGTACCAGTATAGGATAGCTTTCTGTCCATATGTTTAAACGTTTATAATGTACGATCTTTTGGAAATGAGCGGAAAGCTGACAGGGTGAAAATGGCTTTAAGTTCTGGCCCATTGAATTCCTTACTTTGATCTGATTTTCTCTTCTTGTTTGTTTCGTGATGTGATTCAAATAG
>BMAT01005369.1:151805-165291 GCA_019649035.1 Elysia marginata | reverse complement strand
GTGGTAGGAACATTGTTTTCATATCCGAGGCAAAAATAGGACAAAATAGGCCACCACATAACTTGAAAAAATTCATAACGTTTCGTTACTTCATCTTCGGGAACGTTCTCAAACAAACAGTGATATTTTTTTTTGCTCAGAAAATGCTAATCTAAACGAAACACAGCGTTGTGTATGTATGCTTGCACAATATTCTCTGTAAGCAAACACATGCAGGTGCTCTTTAAAGTTAAAACTTATTATATGTCGCATTTGTTGAATTTGTCGCCATCGTTTATAGTTTTAACACAGATATAATATTATTTTAATATGTTCAATTGCAAAACGTGCACATGGATAAGGAGCAGTATATAAAATATTGATAGATCTAAATTGATTTTGCATTGAAGAAAACATGAAAACCTTAATACAACCGAACATAGTGAACCAAAACTATTAATTATGTTTTCCAAAAAACATTCAAGTAAAACAGTAACTCTGAATTTGTTTTAAATATATATAAAAATTGTCATATTTTCATATTGTGACGCCCCCAAAAAACTAAGGTACTCTTCATTTCAAGTTCTTGCAAATAGCGCAAATTTAAAACACATTAAATGAAAACTGTTGTCTAAAATTATGACCAACATATTAAGAAATACTGATTATTCTGATAGAACATTATGTACTCTGCATAATACATGGTCAACAAGACTGCTGTATTGCTTAACTGAAAGTACCTACTAAAGTTCAATTGGATTGAGATGCATGGAATATGAGACGACAATTCCCAGTTTAAGTAAAACCGTTGATTAAAATGTGACCAGATAATAATATCTTTTTCTCCTTGCATGTCCCCTTAGTTCTCATCTGTCATTAAAACTAACATGCTCCATCCATTTTAAATAAATCCTGAAAAGCTTGTTTCAACTGACTAAAATTAAGGTTATGAATTAATGTGCTAAAGCTAGCAACTGTTTAAGGAAGGGGAGAAATGATTTTAAAGACTTAAGAGTACCCTTCAGAATTGTATTATCAGTCGGTTAGAGATGGCAATTTGAACTAACAAACCTGAGAGTGCCCTTCAGAATTGTGTTATCAGTAGTGTTAGGACGGTTAGAGATGGCAATTTGAACCAACAAACCTGAGGTTGCCCTTCAGAATTGTGTTGTCAGTAGTGTTAGGTCGGTCAGAGATGACAGTTTGAGTCAATAAACCTGATTACTTGCTTCCACTAACTAACGAGGGAAAAAGTGAACAAATTTTAAATCTGTACAATTTTTATTTGCTTTAAATTCTTCTTTTTTCTTGCATCCACTTCCTCTTTCTGTGTCCTTGTATATTTTCTGTATTTTATTCCCTGTCTCTCTCTTTCGTTCTCCCCTCTCTTTCGTTCCCTCTCTTGTGTATTGTTTTATCTTTACCTATGTTCCAACAGTTATTATTTAACTTCGTCGGATTTGTTGTGTGTATCTCCCTTATTGTGTATCCCTTTCCGTATCATTCCTCCTTAGCTCAAGGCATGCTTTTAATTTCTGATTATTCCTATTGCAAAAAGTTCAGTGAATGAAGACAAACCGGGGGTCACTAAGAATTACTTACTTTATGTCGGTAGCCTCTTGAAACTAAATTATGCGAATCATACACGACTGTTAGACCAAACCCACTAACTAAAAATTTCACAAAAAACAGATGTAGGCAATTCACAGGGTTACATTCTCTAGCACCAACATTCTCTTTTCAGTCGTAAATGTTCTATGAAATGATGTTTGCAGGGACTGGTTTAGTCTGCTTTGAAAAGTTCTGCTTTTGAACTAGCGAGACATGGAAGACAACGTTGACCGTTCCTTTTATAACATATTTAAATATATTTTTTCCTATATTCTTTTATATACTGAGGTATATATCCTCCCAAGTTCTACTCTAATATATAAATTTATGTATGATATAATTACCTTTCATGTATTTTTTATTTCTCAATGTTGATCTACTGTCCCTTCCAAATTGTTCAGATCTTCAAACTGTGCTCGCCGTGACTGGCTATCAAATCGAATAAGCTGTCATGGAAACTGCGGTCAAGACATAGGGCCATCCCTCACCATCGCGTCCCCAACGGGTGCTCTTCTCTGTGTGAAGATAATGTTATCAGGATGTAGAGATAGATACACTAGCCTAACCATATAGCGGCCTCTCTCAGTCCGATCAATGTGCTTAAATCGTCTAGCCGTCTCAGTGTCGCTGTATAGGTCAGACTGGTAATGCCACATAGCGAACAAAGCAGACCACTTGCACAATTCTAAGACAGACTTTTTCATCATCTTATATCCATAGCTCAAAACTATCGATACAACCAAAAAAACAGAATTTCTATCAAGCTGAGAAACTATCGGTACAACCTAAACTTCACAATGTGCGCTGAGGCTGTGAATCAGTTAAGTAGTGCAGTTCATTGATAAATACCAAACTGATACTATAATTACGTTATTGTATTGATAGAGAAAAAAATTGCCTGTGTTCAACAACGAGTAGCTAAAATAAAGGTTCAATTTGATATGTAAATATATATTGAAAGACACTTTTAAAATAATTCCCTAGATTTTTTACCGAAAGAGAAAAAAACTGTAGAGATCTAGAAAAAGTTAAATACTAAAACTTTCAACAAAAAACTCGAATTAAAATTAATAATAAAATACATGTATAAAAGATGAGCCTACTATACAGAAAAATATGCGCCCCATATCTAACCCAGTATTATGTTCTAGCGACACACTGAGGCCTGGGCAGAAAGTCAGGACAGATTGGTAGCCACCAGGATACCGCATTCATCATTAAGCATGAAACTTGGTGAGACAATTGTTACCCCCAAAAATAAATTAAAAAACGAAACAGCAGCAACAGCTCTACAATTGTAAGTGCATCACTGATAAACCCAAATCGCTGATATCCATACTGCCATGCCAAGTGGTTGTGCCGTGAGTGTAGCAAAGTGAATTAAGGAAAGCAGGGAGTAGTTCTCGAAAAAAAGAATCGATTATGAATCCTGAATACAGATAATGTTTAGTTGTTAGGATCTTTATGAGATCAAAATTCTCTTACAATGATAGCAAATCATTTTTAAAGTGGTTTTGAGAATGAGAAAAACGCGATATACATAAACATATAATCACGTTCGCATTTTATACTCATATGCAATGACTGCAATATTCATAACGATCTAATCTAATCTATCAAAAGTAATAGTGTCATCATGATTGAAGTACGCTCGTAGTTTATTTTACATCTGTATTTGTAATCGAATCCTAGATGAACGTAGGTCTCTTATACCCAGCTGACTCATCTGAAGATTGTTAAGATCATTGTATTGGTAAATAAGCAACAGTTTTACATTTTAGAAGTAAAAAATGATGTATGAATCGTTTTGTTTTGTTCAATTTATTTATGTTTAAGATGCCAGGGATGTTTAGAGTTAGAACTTCAGTGCCGTCAGTACGTTTTATATATTTATTTTGTTTGAATCAGGGAAGTTTGTTGTTGACCTAAGATAAAAAAGAAACCCTTTTTTTTTCAAAATGTCAGACTACAATGAGTGTGAATTATAATTCAAGCTTCATAAATTACTCTCCCGTTACACCATTTCTTATTGGATGCAGATGGCAATTTTTCCATACAAAGCTATCAACACCTTCAAAAATGAATACTTCTAGGCTTTCACATTGGACTATCATTGCATTTTGCCAATATAATAAGAAGATATTTTTTTCGACTTCAAATGTCAACTCTATCTTTTAAAACAATTTTGTCTTACTCATATTTCTGAAATTTTAACTGAGCATAATGTTGTATTAGACAATCGTCGTCTTTCTCTTCAGGTGGTCGTACTTTTGCAACAAAGAGGTGAAAAAGACTGTTGGTGAAAGTGAAACTAATCACTTTTTTATTTCAACAAGACCTGTTACTACAACTATGTATCAACACCCATGAACTTATCGAAAAAACGTTTTCTTATGAATCTTTTGTAATCGAGTGTCTTCACACAAACTAATTAATGCGCTATCTGTTTTATTGCTTGTTTTAATCAATGCATTGATGTCACACGTAAAGCTTTTGTTATTACTCAAAACATAAATTAGACTGGGTCAAAGTGAACAAGTGTTTTGGTTAAAGTTCTTCAAATAACACCAATTAAGATTGATTGCGGTAGCAATTTTATTATCGCAAAAGCATAAAATAAAAGAAAAGCTTCTAAAATAAATTGAATACACCAAACTTTACATTTCTTGTAGTTTAGGTTTTGTTGTTGGTTGGTTTTTTTTATCAATAGAGCTCGCTGTTTCTTCCTCACTTCAAACAATTATTGAGTATTTTACATTTTGTTCTAGAGTAATTAATCATTGGATCTTTTTAGTTATTATTGTGAGAATTTATGACATTGGCAACATTATTAATTCCCATAGAGATTTTTAAATAAGGGTAAAGTGAGTTGTTATGGAACCAATCAAATGAATCTTACTTTTTTTTTTTATTTACAATTTCGCGTAACCTTTTGAATTGATTTCAATAATTTTAAGTGATTTTGCTTTGCGGTATGCCAACCAGAGCTGCTTATTTCAAATACTATAGACATTATGAAGATAAAACTTTCTAGAATTAATTTGCTAAGATAAAAAAAAAATTGTAATGAGGGCAGTTTTCTTTTTTCCAAAGTCAAGGCGTTCTCAATCAGTTTGTATTAGCAGTTTAACATAATCAAAAGCCCAATGATAAGATAATCTTTATGCGCTTTTTTGTAGCTGACTTTTTTGTAGGTATCTCTTGACTTCAAAAACTAAAACAAAAAGTTTTACAGAGTAAGAAAAAGCAAAATATCAAATTGTCAAACTCGACAATATCTTTTGCAGTTGTCATTTGTAGTGTGCCTTCGTAGATCAATTTTAATAAACTGATGTCTTTTTTTTTTTTTTTTGCTATTTTTGTCTTCCCACCATTGATTGTCAACGAAAGGTGAAAATGCTGTAATGAAATGAAAAGAAGTGTTTGAGAAGTCTCATATTGAAAAAGATCTTGCAAAGTTGGCTAGCCTGGCTCTTCTTTCTGCTGAAAAAGTAATAGTTTGGTAATAATTTCAATTATATTCAGTTTTTGCAGGTTTATAAAAGGTCCGCGTAAACAGCAGTCTTTTTAATGTTTTTGGCAGTTAATTTATAATAGTTTACCTTTAAAGTTATATTAATTGTCTTATCTTATCTGGTTAGTGTGTAATATACAAAATTATTTAATGTGTGGTTATCGAGCTTAATACGTTTCAAAATATGCCTGATTTCAAAGTAGAACGAATTGCTTTGGCGTGTCGACTGCATATTTCTTATTACCCTGAATTATCCGTTTTTACTTTAATAGAGAAATGTGTAGTTTTTAGTTTAGTTAATCTTTGTTCTCCTGAAAACATCTTAATTTTTTTTCAAATTTTTCAAAACTATTTTACCAAGAAATATTTTTTTATATTGCCAATTACCGTAATAGCAAACTAAAATAAATTTAATTGTAGACGGTTTTCTTCATGTATTAAGATTGGACACACTAAAAAGCATCGCTGCGGAAAGCTAATTTTGCTCTTTTTGCGATGAATAAACCAAAACAACAAAGTACGTATTTATCGCCGTTTTTATCTCATGTGCTGAACATACTTTACCCACCACACTTCCCGTTTACCCTAACTGGATTGCTAAATAAAAAAACATTTATTGTCGCTATCTAATTTATTTTCCGCAATACGGTTAGAAAAACCACAAGAGGTTTCGCAAGAAGCCACAGTTAAAGCTAATTCTAACATAGACTGTTTGTCTGTCGGGATTTAATTAGCTGCCCGGAAGCTTACATTTTGTGGAATCGTTTTTACTGTTAACAGAGGAAAAAAGAATGCTTGCATTTAAGCAACAGAAGCCAGTTTGTACTCCAAACAGTAGCAATCTTTGTGTGATTGACAAATTAATGGATGTGCTGCCTTTCCATATGTTTTTGAAACACTAACTGTAAATATGAATTTTTTTATAATAAGCAAATAATTTTTTCAATTTCTCCTGAGGTGAGGGAAGGCTATAACGTTTCTCTACCTAGAGCTCAATATACCGTCTTTTGATCTTACCTCTGACTGATTGATATTATGAGTATCAATATTTAGTCACTGAAATTCATGACGCAAAGCTTTTCTCCAGCTTCGACCTATAGAAAAAATTGTCAATATCACAAAATTGTATGTCTCGCACATATTATTTCAAATAATGCTGTTTTCACGCTTTGCTGATTCAAGATGGGAGCTTTTTGGTAGAATCCTCTGGAGGTTACGTTTCTACCATTGCTTTATAAGTCTGAAAATTCCTGATTTTGAGGTTACACCACACTAACACTGTGGGTTTGTTGTTTTTTCCCTTGGTTTTATCATCTACTTTAATTTTTGTGGCTATGTCACATGTCGTAATAAAGCCTTTGTTTAAACAGTTATAATCTTGCTTTTCGTCCGCTATTAGACAAACATTGTGGCAATATTCCAAGTGACGTGTCCGCCCCGAAGTGATGATGCAGAAATACTATGTGGTTATGATGCACTGATAAGCGATTGGTAGACTTACATTTTAAGAACAACAGAATGTGGTGTCTCAGAGCGTCAAAATCTATTAATTATATGGAGAAGTGAAAATGAAGTTTTTTATTATTTTTATTTACCGACAGTATCGGCGTGTGCTGCAGGGTTCCGTATTCATCATAGATCTGAGTGACAAACATTGCAGTATGAAACCTTTATTTCTCTACTTTTTCTCGAAACTAATACTTAACTGCATTTGTATTCGATATTTTCGTAGATTATGTTTGAAAACAAAATTTAGAAAGGTTAGATAGAATTGGCTATTGTATGTCTTACGACTAAATCTATCACGCAAAGAACACCATAGGTCTCACCAGGTTAGTATGCTCTGTCTACTCAAGCTGTAAAGATCTACTTAAAGCGGTACTCCCACCCTCAGTTGTGCTTGGTTCATATCTGTTGTGTGGTAAAATATTTATTTCATTTGCTTGTGTCTTTGTCATACCTCATCTGTATAGAAACTATTATTTTTTTTTTTACAAAAGCCGATAACTATAGGCATGTGGCGCCTTTACAACTTTCAAATAGTCGTGAATGGAAAAGGACTGCATTAGGTAGTATCTCTCAGGGCAAGCATTTGAATTTCGTTTGTTTTTGTTTTATTCAAAAAATATTCTTTAGCAATAGTTGCATCGCAAATTACTCTGGTTAAGTTTGCACAAATAAACTGTTGCAATTACGTGCACACTGAAAGTTTTTTGTTCTCGCTTAAGAAAAGTAAGTAACAAAATAACACAAAAACAAATGCAACGTCATATATAAACTACGCCAATCCTTAAAGACCATTCACCGCTTTTGCCTTTTCAAAAATCAAAGTTTGTTATGTTATAAACATTCTATTAATTCATCTATAACTCAGTAAATATGCAAGAATACGTGCACCTGTTTCAGGTGCAATCATTCCAGACAGCTGAACAGATGCTGGTGTTACTGCTAAGTTATAAATGATCACAATATGTGTTGGCAACAAACGTAATCTTTCTTCACTTGGGTAAAGGCAATTTGCTCAACGCTTAGTGACACCTCCAAGAGCCACGCACAAGAAAGATTAATGGTTATGACGTAAGATTTTCATAATCTGAAAAGAGGGACACACCACATGATAATTGCATCAATTTAGTGAAACGCACATCTACTGAACAGCTCTGAGTGCTTAATACACATCCTTGTCCCACAAAATTTGCCAAGAAAAAAAATTAACATGATCTGTTTCTTTCAAATGTACTCCTATAAAGTTTGATCCGTCCAACTGCAACTAAATTACGGCTATAATATTAGGTGCTAAAGGTATCGACTATGTTAGAAAACTAGAAAACTGTTGAAAAAGTTAAGGGTGCCAAACATGATAATGTTGTTGGCACTCTTGCGTCAGTTAGGACAGTCAATGTGGACCGTCAAACCTGATTTCCCTATACCATTTATATCTCGCTCTCCTTCGTTCATTTTTTATATTTACAGGATTCTATTTGTTCTCTCTTTCAATCCAACTCTTTTTCTGTCTGCCTATCTCCAATTCTGTCTATCTACCTGACTGTATATCTGGCGAGTCGAAAATTATATTCTATCTGATATTCTTGCAGAAATCGAGTCATTGGCTCCCGCACAATCATTTTATCTTATTTTATCTGCTAACACCTATAAGAGCCTTCGGTTGGCTAGCTTTTGTTCTCTACAAAACATTACAAATGATTTCTGCAGTTTTAGTTTCAAACGAGAATTACAAAGGTTTATGTGCTAGGAGAGAATAACTGTAGTTTATGATGATGCTCTTGCCACGCGACGCTTTAATGCCAGTTTTAAAACAACTGACAAAAATTTGATACAATTTTTAGATTCTATTTTATGATATCTAATACCACAAAAATATTGATTGATTTGCACAAACGTTTTGGTTTCACAAAACTATAATTATGTATCCTCTGACACCTACAAGAAACTGCGAGGCTCTAGCTTGCTGTCTCTAACTCTAAGACCGAAAGACGTGGCTTGCCTTAACGTATCTGACAATGATGTTTATCATGGAGGTTAAGAAAACAGGTAACCTCTGAGCAAAACAATTCAAACACATATCTTCTCTGAAAAAATTGAATAAGATTTGCATCTCTCGATTGCTTGTAAAATTCATAACAATGGTTACAAGACCGCCTAGATTGTAAAAAATGGAAATACTTGGAAAAGACAATAGCGATATAATTAAGATATTATCTTGTCTATCTAGCACTGACTCCGATTCCAGTGACTGCGATTAAAGGTAACAATATTAACGAAGATTTAGATCTACATATTTCATAATGGTAGAAAGATCTTGCTTTATTCCACAATTTCCAAGTTACAATAATAATTATAGGTCAATATTATACATAATTATGTATAAAACCCAGAGTTTACATCTAAGTCTAGGCAGAGTGTAAATCAAACGAATTGGTTATTGAATAGTGTTTTAGGTAAACTCTAACTTTTAATCAATGTTCCTCTGTAGATCCGCTAGATCTAGATCTGTTTTGACAGATACCAATATTGTGTTTCTATAAACCTTTAAAAATTAAAATGAGCATAGACAATAAAACAGCTGGTTATACCTAAGACTTTTAGTAATCCTAATCCAGGTGTAAATCAAGCAGATCCTACAAATCAGTTTCATATTTTAGTAGGCAAAAATTCAACTTATATTTACCTTCTGGCTTTTTTTTCAGAAAATTGCTTTATTCAGACTCTAGATTCCATAAAACTGTTAGTTTTAGTGGTTTATAGCTCATTTCCATCTGTTTATTTTTATTATCATATTTTATAAACAAGATGAAACGCCCACAAAAGCATGGTGACTTCACGAATATTTTTCTTGAAAAATATTACGGACTTTAAGCAGCAACACGTGAGCATGACGGGAACGTCTGTGGGTCTATTTTTAGAAACTGGGTTCATTATTTTTGGAGTTTACTCGACCAACTTTTCGATTTTCACGTACGCGTAGTGAGACACGGTGCGTGTGCTTAAGGTCTCTATTGTTTACAAGTAAGACAACTTCACTGAGCTCAAACAAAGTATTTTCTTCATCCAGTCGTACAGAAACTGACATCAAGTAATATCGATGAATGAAAAGTACTCACTCTTGTTCAATGTTTTAATATTGATTGAAATTGCGTTGTAGATTGAAAAACCCTGTCTTCACAGTGTGTAAACTGACTGATCTCCAAGCCATGACTTTGGTGCAGGATAATCACATGCGGGATTAATTCCTCAAATCATCGCTTTATTGTCATGTTTGAATTTCGGTGATAAAATGGTGTAGACGAAAGAACTTTTTAAAGAAATATGTCACGCATTCTGTCCAAATGAGTCGCAAGTCAAATGGCTTAGTTTCGAAGTACAGACCTTTACCAGGGATCCGTTGCCAATTTATTTTGTTTTGGGATATTAATGCTAAAACCATTTCTGAACAGTTTTCACATCTAATTCATGTCCAAGTTTCATGTTTTAAGTGTTTAATTTTAATTGGTTTGTTGCTAAGGTTTCAAAATTTTTATAGTCGTCTAAACTTTAAATGCTATTTTCTCCTTTTCTCATATTTCCCAAGCCGTTACCCTGTCGACTTCAAACGGCTATAATCTCATACAGAAACATGATACAGCTTTTCTGTTCGTTGTATTTGAAAGTAGTGAAAACAAACTGTTCTGTAATACCAATAATCTGACCACCTTCCAATTTCAACTTAAGACTCATTTTGACTGGTTGCAAGACATAGTATGGTTGCTTAGTTTGTGAATGCAGAAGGGACTTCTCCATATGGTTTTTAATGTCGCATGAAGAGTGTTTACTTTAATGCTTGTGATATGTGAATGTGAGCTCAAAGGTAACAAAAAAATAGAGCATTGGAAACCTGACCGGAATAAGTCTTTGAGACAAGTCTTGCTGTTCATGTTTTGTTGCTGACCCACCACTACGACAGACGCTCAAAGTCAGGTGAAAGTGGACCAAGCATTCCATGAATATCGCCAAACTAGATAACGAGATGTTGCTGAAATCATTTGGATTTTCTTCTAAACCGGTGCATCTGTACATTATTAATTAGGCAATGATGTCATTCTTTATCGCCTTATTGGGCCTTATTCTTTTCCTCGAGCTTAAAGAACAAGTAAAAGTCAATCATGCCTTTGAAAAACTAGTTCACCGGTTGGTGTACTGGTGTTAATGGAGACGTTGACTCTTTGGAAAAATAAAGGTGAATTTATGTAGCAGAATTGCTAAGCTTTCTCATCGTAAATATAATTTACTAAGGTTTTTTATTGTTACTAGGGAATCTTGTGGTACTTCCAACGTTTAATTTAGATGAAGATTTTAAATTCCATGGCTTAATGACTACGTTAATTTGATTTTGTACCAGCATTAACTTGCTATGTGGTCAAATGACAATTATATAATTAAATCAAATATAAAACAGTCCTGGCTTTGAGGAATGGTCAAATTTCCATGAAATCTCGCATATTTTGTAACATTATTTTTTTGTTTACATAGTCAATAGCTTAAGTTTTAAATTTCTTTCATCTATCATTCATCTTGAAAAGTCATTCAAAGTAGAATATTTTAAAATCAGGCGGAGGGAAGGAGTGTGGTTCTTCGGTGTTTTTTTTTTACTGCTATGCTGACATTTTATCTCTTGATGACCTTCTTGTTGGATGTTTCATTTAATATGGCCAATCTTTCAAAAAAAGCTCTTTACAATTTTTACAAACGCTAGAAGATTTTCGCAACAAAATTTTACTCTCCTCCATTTTTTCTTTAAGAAAACAGTGTACCAGACAAACAGAGACCATAGGCATCCTTCATGTTCAAATAGTTATGCAGTTTAGGCGTTCCCATACCGTAGGATAGAGATGTTTCATTCACAATCTGCATTGTTGTCATTGTTTGGTCTAAACGAATAATACAGCTTTTGGAACTCTCTTTTCAGTGATCACATTCGAGGTGTAGTGAGAATGTGTCTGATTTTCAGTCACATCTCCTTACGAAGTTTAACCTTGACGTTGATCGAAGGGCTTGCAAACATCTATCATCTGGAGAGCTATAAAGGCGGTGTATTCTTCTCTTGGTAGGACCACTCAAGACAGACATGTCAATGGGTACGGACCAGACAAGGACGCACATTGGCCCATTTAGGTTGGGCAGTTCGAATTTGACTACCAACCCGATTAAAAAATGCGTATGATAAAACTGTTATAGGAACCGAAACAAAACAAAAATTCGATACCAGATTTTCTCCTGTAGAGCACATGAGACGAGATGATGAAACTCCTTGGTAGCCAGTGCGGTGACAATTCTTCTTACGACCAAAAGACTTGGCGTAGAAGCATTGATTTTGACAACACTACATTTGTATGCAGACCCTATGTCTGGAGGTCCATCCAAAACCGTATTCTTTAGAGGAGTCGAGTCTTGAAAACAAATGGCTATATTCAGTTTATGATATTTGGTGATTTGAAAATAAAAAAAATAGTAAAAGTATTAAATAAACCAGATACAAAAGACGTCAAAGTTTCTAGACTGTTTTCTCACAGTGATCTCAAGCGGAGATAGAAGTATGTAATTGTCGGCTCGCGATGTGGTCTGTCTATCTACATATCTATCTATCTATCTATCTATCTATCTATCTATCTATCTATCTATCTATCTATCTATCTATCTATATAACTACCTATCTATCTATCTATCTAACTATCTATCTATCTATCTATCTATAAATCTATCTACCTATAGCTGTCATAGAAACTGTGAGATCAAAAGACTAGGTCATCACTCACACCTGTGTCCATGGCAGATGCTCTTCTCTATGTGAAGGTAATTTTATTAGGATGTGGAGAGAGATAACTCAGCCTGATAGCCGCCTCTCTCAACTCGGACCTATCAAAGAACTCAAATCGTCTAGATCTATTTGTGGCAGTGTTTTTATCCGGCTGTCTTGGTCAAAAATGGACATACGACAAAAGTATTGCAGCAGGCTACGTGTGAAGTCAGCGCGGCGGGGGGGGGGGGGACTTTTTATTTTAATAAGTCACAATAATATTGGTAAAACTTACAGAAATTGCCAGGTAAAGCCGGTAGAGACCTTAATTTTTAGATACTAAACAATTTGCATCATTGTATTTGGAGAAAAAGCAACTGCATAGTATATAGTACGCTTCAACTCTGTTGAATTTACCTATTTATTAACATGGATGCACAAGACATGATAATAATATAAAATTAAAACTTCTCTAGAATCTTTTAAATAAAAAAAAGAAATCATGGAATGATGTTTTCAAAAAGATTAATTTTAGAAAGGCCACGAGTAAGAAAAAATACGAGAAAATATTACCTGGCCTTATCTTTAAACAAATATAAATGCTACAAAACGAAAAAAAATCGCCCTATATATCAGTATCTTTTTTTTCTTCGCTATCTAGGTCATGGGACAGATTGTCAGGACATCAGTGATGGACTGCTCATGCATCCTTAAGCATGAATATTGGTGTGGCGAATTTCTTCCCCAGTAAACTTCACAACCGGAAGTGCATCGCCAGGAAACCCGGAAGTCGCGGACACCCGCATTTTCAGACCTGGCGGTTTGGAAAATTTACTCAAATGGAGCAAACACTGAATAACATAACGTTTTTTAGTGATTCAATGTTGTAAAAGTTTCTCGAAAAAGGGTCAATGGGTGTCAGTGAATATCTTGAATAATCTTTTTTTTTGAGTGAGAACATTTACAACATAACGCCACTCCCCTCTTCTTGCAATAATCAGCACACAGCAAACAATAACCTTTTCTTTGTTAATAATGATAATAATAACAATAATCATCATACTATAATAAGATTAGGATTCCAACCCGTT
>BMAT01005369.1:136827-148780 GCA_019649035.1 Elysia marginata | reverse complement strand
TTTTTCCTTTTTCGCTTGACTGCTTTTCTAAACGCTAACACCGAAGTCATTAAATAGGTGAAAGCTGTTAAAATGAGACCACGATAAATTTTTAAAGCGTTGTACTACTCGTAGTTTTGATAGCGCGATTTGTTTGATGAATATGAGATCAGACGAGTAACGACTTTGTGTCACTGAGGTTGAAACCCATTACGAAAGAAAATATTGCTGATTTGATGAGCCAATTACCAGTTAAAAGGCCCGTGTTTGGTATCACTCAAACGCCATGATGGGATATACCTTGACCATACTTACCAGTTTCAAAAAATTTTATAACAAGTAATTGTGTCGGTGTCTTCCGCAAAACTAAGCTGGAAAAAGTATGCGGGTGCCACATCATTATTGTCAGGCCATAAAAATGTTAAACCATTATGAGGTACACATGTAAAAAAGTATACGAACCATGAACAAACATTACTATTATTTTTGTTTTAATTTTGTACGAAACCCTTCAGATCTTTTGTGTGTGAGGGCTTTAAAAAGCATTATGCAATTTCATTTCATCACCGAATTTCGGAAGATTTCCTTTTTCACTGCAAATGATCAGAGCCCTAATCAAAACAAAAACCTGCAAAATTGTACTGCTAACCTCTTGTCTCTGTTAAAAGAGAACAACATTTCAAAGGTGAACAGAACGAATCCAATTATTTTTGGTTTCTATAAAACACTTTTGATAGTGCGACTAGGTCTCTCAATAGATTTGCAGGCGAGAACGACTTTCCCTTTTCGAGTATCCTCTCTAAAACACGGCGAGTAATGGGAACACGAGCACTAAAGAGGAGAGAGGGCACCCTGAGAAATGTGGATGTGTCAGCGAGGAATCTCCTCTAGATGGAGGCCACAACAGTAGCGTTACTCGGATCAATTTCAATTTGTCTTGGCACCCAAATCAATGCTAAAGTGGCAGTTTTAGGAAACAAAGCTCTGTGTAGTGGTACAGGCAAATTCCCTGGTAGAGGCAGACAAGGAGTTGCATTGCGTTATGACGAATTCAAATATTTTACATAAAAGTGAGACTGGGGGAGGAGCATTAAACAGAAGCAGCAGAAAAATAAGAAGAAGAACAACAGTAAAAACAAAAACAAGGAGAAACATTTGCAAGAGTAAAAGAAGAACAAAGCTGCATCTGCATTTCATTAGTCGCCTTTTGTTTTTGTTTGGTATAAACCAAACAATTTTGTTTTCGCAAGGACTGTAGACAGGGTAAAAAAAACTGAAAGTTTTAAAACGGGTCAGTTTTACTGATCTTTTTTTAAAAAAAAATGTCTTTTCAGCATCAATGTATAGAGATTGTGTATCTCCGTAACATAACCGGTGTAGCTCTTGTGAGTAAAAATATTAAGACAAATAGCATAAATCCACCCGAAAATAGAACAACTGCATAGTATATTTCGAAAATAGCTCAAGAAGAATTCTCATTGAAATGATATGATGAATTTGTGTAAAGCTTGATCGTATTTTTGCATTGTCATTCATATTTTATATTGTTTATAATAATATCAATTCTTTTCTTTTATTGTTAGTCCTGTCCGTATTTATGTAAGTGTCTCAAACGTTTTTTTTTAATTCTTTTGCCTACTTGTTTCGTCATTACTTTTAGAGCTAAATATATACTTTCTTTGAAAAATTTGACTCATGTTTTCCCAGTAATTTTTACATCAACCAAAGTTTTAAAGAGAACAAAAACGAGAAATTATTTGAATAATCAGGGTTTTTTTTAACCTTGTTCGAGAAACTTTGACCACCGCAAGGCTTTTTAAAGAATCAGACACATGATCTTCTTGAGAATCTATAGCTTTTAATTTAGATACACAATGGTGTATTCCTGACTTATTCGATAAGTTTTTATATTCATAATTTTTTTTTATTTTTTTACCTTATAATGTAGGGCTGGTGCTGTACAGAAATTTATCTTTTCATAGCTATGTTGAGAATTGGATCGATCAGTTACAATTTTGTAGGGTAAAACTGAATAGTTTCGTGAATTTCCTTGGCCAAGTAAATAAAACAAAGAAAAATACCATCAATTTGATAATGATCGACTTTGAAACAGCCAATACAACGTATTTTGCACATTACACAAAGAAAGAAGCTAAGAGAGAGAGAGACAGACAGACAGAAGACAGAGAGGAGCGGAGAAGAGGGGGGGGGCAAAAATAGAGACAGAGAGTGTGCGTGCGAGAGAGACGGGGAGCGATGATAGAGAGGGGGAGATATTATTCGTTTTTAAAAATGCTGTACACAAAGACGTTCTGATATCTAATTCAAGTCGCTGTTCTTTTTAAGAAACAGCAGTATATTTTCTTTTTTCTAATTTCATTTTTATTACTTTGGTATAAAATCCTATTTTAAAAAATTAGGTTTTCTACCATTTCGCGATTCTACTGCAAACTTTTGCAAAGAACATTTTTAAGATCAATTTTCAATTATATACACTACAAGAACATTCAAGAGTTTCTTAAACTTGAGTATAATGAAACTTACCAATAAGTGCTATTAAAAAAGATAGATAGATAGTTATACATTGATGCCTAGTCCTACATTTGTTTTGTCACGACACAATTTTTCGCGCTTCATCTGGCAGCTGTTCACTTTCCAATATCATAAGACCTACCAATAAGTGCTATGAAATAGACAGACAGACAGACAGACATATTGATAGATAGATAGATAGATAGATAGATAGATAGATAGATAGATAGATAGATAGATAGATAGATAGATAGATAGATAGATAGATAGATAATAGCGTAGTACAACATTTGTTTTGTCACGACAAAGTGTTTCTCGCCGTCCGTTGAAATGGCGTTTCATCAGTTGTCATGGCTGCTTATGCAGTTTGTTTTATGTTGGGCATTCTGCAGCGTGGAAAACTACAGAGAAAGACACAAGCATATCGGAAAAGCTAGATCTGAGTGGCAGAATGAACACAACAACAAAACAAAATGCATTCATCACTCAATAGGAAGGTAAGGAAAACTTTCGTAAGAAACCTACTTGCCGCCTAATAAACCCATGCAACCTTTGAAAACTAAAATTTGGCACAATCAGCGAAAGAATATTACAGAAAGTTGTCGACTCAGTCAAAAAGAAAATAAACATATTGCAATAGCAAAACACAGTCCCTTCAATAAAATGGTTCTATAGCATAGACGACAAAAACAGTTGTACCATGATTACATTCGACATTGTTATGAAATTTCTACTCCGCAATAACTGAAGAACTACTTAACAAGTCACTCCTGTTTGCCTGAAATGATATCTATGTAAGTAAGGATGAAGTAGACATAATAACGTTAACACACATCAAAAGAATACTGTATAAAGACGGACAGCCATGGTGTAAGACTAGTTCGAACTTCGACGTAACTTGAAGCCCGACGGTGCCGAGAGATGCGAATTGGTCGGGCTGTACTCGCTAGATCTATCCCAACTGCAACAACTCGATGTTAAAGGTTTTTCTTTGACGAGAAGATGGGTCAGTAATAACCAACACATCACCCCAAGAAGAAGAAAAAAACATTTAAAATATGCATGATATTTAGAGAAAATGGACTAAACAGACCATTCAAGCTAACCAAAAATTGCAGATTTCCTGGGCGTTACCTTTGTTATTTACACATAAGCTTCACAAGCCATATAAAAAGCCTAACGATTGAATAACCTACATCCGTAGAGAAAGTAACCACCTTACGTCAATAATCAAAAACCTACCTCAAGATATAAAGAAACGATTCTTCTAATGCAAAACCTTCGAAGAGGCGGCAATACCGTATAATTCAGCACGAAAGAAAAACGGACATGCGAAGGTTTTGTCATATGATGAACAGAAAATAAAAAGAACAGCAGACAATGACAACAAAAGGGAAAGAAACAGCAAATGAAGATAAAAAAAAAACGAAAGACGAACCACAGAAGAAAAAGACGCCTAATTTGGTTCAATCCACCTTACGGCAAAAATGTCTCTTTAAATATTGAAAAAAAAAGTTTTTTCGCGTTTCTCAACTCATGCTTCCCACCAAACCATAAACTCCACAAGATCATCAAAAATAACATCGTCTAATCAAGCTATTGTTGCATGCTCAACATAAAACAAATCATTATCAGCTACAATAAACGGATACGCAACGAAACCTCAAAGAAAGACAGTACAACCAAATTGTGCAACTAGGAAGCCTTGAATACCAAGCAACCGTCTTACAAAAAACACCAACACAATAGACACCTACGTAGGCATAACTTAGAACACATTCACAACGCGATTCAACCAACATATGTCTAGCTTTAGGCTTCCCCATAGAGAGTGAGACGCAACTCTCAGCGAGAGAAAACAAGAAGTTTTCAAACTTCATGGGAAATCATAGAAAAATCAAAGGCGTACTCCACAACAGCAAAAAATCTAATTTGCGTCTATCAGAAATATATTGAATACTAGCAAAGAAACATACTTTTTACAAAAGAAAGGAAATCCTGTCGGTGTATATGCATAGAAAAAATATTTACTTGCTTATGCAAAAAATGCGAATCAGCGACGACCTTAGACGAGCCTGACGGGGAAACGGAAAGTAAACAGTAAACAGTCCATATGAATTGCCATTCCAAAGGACGGCGAGAAACATTGTTTTGTGACAAAACAAAGGTATGACTTAGCTAACATGTTTATAAGTCGAGCACTATATTTCATGACATAAAAGTAGAATCTAGATAGGTAGGTAGATAGAAAAATAGATAGATAGATAGACAGAGATAGATAGACAGATAGACATGAGATAGATAGACATAATTATATAGATTCGAACTGTAAAATTTTCTACCGTCGCTCAGTCTCTCTGTCTGTCTCTCCTACCCCTTTTTCGAGACTCACACAGGCAGTACACAAAAGGTCTCAAAGTTTACAAATACTAATACTAGCCCTCAGTCACATTATCCACTTTTAAAATGACGCCTTGCGGTAGCAGGTCAGTGTCAAGACACAGAAAAGATTCCTTAAGTCTCTTTTGACAAGCTAGCACTAAACATAGCTGAAACCCAGATGCTCCCCCTCCCCTATTCAACGTCGATTTATGGCCATCGCCTGACTTTTGTGAGTGAGGAATATTTCGGACGTTTACTAAACGTTTTTTTTAATTAAATTGAGATTTAGGTTTGCGTATGCTTAATGATAAACTATTTTCCATCTGAGGTTTTTTTTTATATTTGTGTCAGGCAAGACAAGTTAATTGAAAACTTACTTGGTACACTTTTTGTGGAAATTCCCGCTTGAGTGTAAAAGTTGACTTTCGTTTAGCAAAAGTTCGTATGTTTGAAATTTGATGGAATGAAACGTAAAAATTAAACACTTTACATGAGGAACGCTGGAACACACAAAATGACACATAGAAGGAAAAACTGATGAACAAACACAACCAAATTAACACTCCATAAATATGATCGGAAAACACAAGAAAACACATCATTAGATTATTGTTTCTCCCTGAATCCAAATTAGATCTAGGTCTAGAATATAGGTTAGACATCTATAAATAGGATTTCAATCGACAAAATAGTTTAGATTGATACCAAAATCTAGATGATACTGCTTTTAATTTAAGTCCAGATTACACCTTGCTTTAGCCTAGTTTTTGCGTTTAGTTCTTACATTCTTTTTGGGCAATGCGTTTCGTGGGATTTTTTATTTCTGAATTAGAGTAGAGGCTGATATTTTGTTTTTAAGGAGTGAGATAATCGAAAGCAATAGAGAATTATGTATAATTAAAAAAACATTTGAATAGATATATCTATATAAGAAAGATGAGTTTTTAAGTGGGTTGAAAAGATAAAAAGACGTGATACGAGACGAAAACTATAGAGAGAGGGAAGGGTAAAATTGACATAATTGACGTTTAAAAAGAGAGACATAAAGGTGTAAAAAGAGAAAAGGAAAAGAAAGCATTAAGAGCCATAGCTAAAGAAAAAAGCGAGAGAGGAAAGAGGTATACAAGAGAATAAAATGGATTAGGAGGAAAAAAATAAAGGAAACGGGAATCATCCCAGGGCAGAGTTGGGCAAAGATGATGAAGGTACAAGGAGAGAGATGTCATGGGATTAAGAGAAAAAGCAGCACCGGAAAAAAGATGCAGTAGAATACAATCTTGTAGAAGGAGAAACATAGACAAAAATATACAAGAAGAGTAATCAGGTCGATGTGATAGAAAGACTTATATAATGAGCAAAAGAAAAGTAGAGGGCGGGGGTGAGACAAATCGAAACAGATATCTTTTTAATGAGAGAGAATAAAACTCAAGAAAGAGATATCTGTTAAAGGAAGTAAGAAATGTCCAGGGTCGTTAGTAGAACGAGAGGTTGAGATTGTTCAAAGTTAAGCTCGTCTCCAAATTCGCACATCCCTAGTGTAGATTCTGGATCGTCTCTGGGCTGGTGATGATCCGTTCTTGCGTTCACGTGTAGCGATTCCATGTGAAATAGTATAGGGGATATAAGCGCAGCATTATTTTGTTTTCTAGTTCTCAGATCCAAAGGTGGCCCTCGGCCCTGAGTCTTCCGTACGGAAAGGTGTCATGTGAAACAAGCTTTACACAGTGGAGACGTGTTACCTGTACCAGTCAAAATATGTCCTTCCTGATCACATACCATCTTTAAAACCTTGTAAGCCTCTTCTTTTAGGGAAATTTCAGTTATATTGCGGTTTATGTAATTCAGTTTCCTTTGTTTTCTTCTTTTATGGTTCTCTCTTTTAAAAGAACTTTATATGTTTCACTTTTCGCCTACTTCCTTTCTCTTTCTAGCGAAAAAAAAACGAAACAGAACATGTCTCACTTCCTTGCTCTCGCTTGTTCTAATAGATAGAAACTTTGAATTTGTTATTAGAGACTTTAAGCACACGTACCGTGTCTCACTACGCGTACGTGAAAATCGGGAAAGCAGATCGAGGAAACTAAAAAAATAATGAAACCAGTTTCTAAAAATAGACCCGTCATACTCACGCGTTGCTGCTTAAAGTCTGTGTTGTGAGTAGCAGCACATCTCCTCTTAAGTTTACATGTATGTCTCAGTACCCCCACGGGGTTATTGTGTTAGGACGAGTGGTTTTTCAATACTCTCTAAAGTATAAATCGAAACCTCGTAAGTGCAAGGGGCGAGCCATAACTCACCAGTTTCGACTCAGAGGTACTTACAAGATGCTCAACAATACTGCAGGGGACAATCAAAATGCAGTATCTCCCATATGATTTACACTGCGGATACTGCACTTCGATTGCCCTCGACAGAATCGATGTTAGTTATTAGATCCATAAGTGATTACAACTGTCTGGAAATGGCAGCCACAGTCTATTACTCTAACCATAGGCCGCCATAGAATGATGGCCTAGCTCTAACCCGAAGTAGTTCAACAATCAATGAAATCTTTTGTGGAATGATTGTAAACAGAACGGCAATTTTTAGACTCAGACAACCTTTACACACGACGAACACAGTAAGAGACCGTCTTTGCTCTGGAATACCCAGGTGCTCTCCATACAGACTCCCTCACCACATATATACAAATGTTAGGATAGCTTCGGTCTATAACTCAGCTAGGTCAATAATATTGTCATCGAGATTGAATTACACAGTAAGTTGATAGAACCTTTCAACATTGATTTTAATGAATAACAATTATTTACAAACTATCGCAACGGCTCTGTGGCCTAGCGGTGAGACACCGGCTCAGAGATCGGGAGGTGCGTGGTTCGATCCCCATCCGAGTCAAACCAAGGACTTTAAAATTGGTATTAGCTGCTGATCCGCCTAGTGTCTGGCTTTATGGATTTAGTGTTAAGTCTGGTCGGCCCGGTGTTAGGTTAATGTAAATGGTTTTGGTGTACGCAAGCGCTCCTTACATCACAGTGTGGCAGAACGCTTTCAAGTGTCCCCAGCGCCGTCTCTGATATAGCCTCGCAGTTGACTGGGGCGTTAAGATTCAAACAAACAACCAACTACATGTACAGGTATAGCGCTTGTGAAGATATCCTCTTTATATCGGTTTGAGGTCATTCTATTATTTTTCTCAGTTGTACTAAAGAACTTTCTTTAACCTCTGACTCACACTAGCGACTATTTCAATTGTCTGAGCTTCATGCATACTGTTCAGGTTTGTGGTTTCGAAATAGAATTACCGGTATTCTCAATTCTATATGTTTCCTTTTAACACCGGTTCAAAAACATGTTCTCAAAGGAAGAAAACATTTCTTTTTCTATTTACATGAATATGATACATATTAAGCAACTACAAACTAATCTTTTCACAATATAAAAATGGCCAAGCTTAAAAACCAAAAACATAAAGATTTAATATGTTTTTAGCAGCATTAATATAAGTCCTAGGTTCATTAAAATATTTTCTTGAAATTTATTTCGAGTTTTACAAGTTTAAGATTTTTTTTAAAAACCGATACGTATTTTTAGGGTTTTTGTGAGGTATACAATGTGTTTTTAATGAGCACCTCATTATACTAACCGATTGTCGTTAAAAACGCAATTACCAACCATTTGATCGAATCCAATAATTTACCTCACTGCGTACAGCTATGTTTTATATAGGTCACAATAGTTGGATGGGTCGAACCCATTGAAATTGACCCAAAGATTTTCCAACGATATTTTTTCCTTTAGTATATTATGTTCATTATACGATTTTTCGTATACAAATTTTTCGATAAACAATTTTAATGAAAACTAATGGGAATTTTCCACTGAACTATCAATTATCGGAACGATTCATAAGCTTTCTCTTTGAAGCCTCTATCACAATATAGAGGGTAATTGCATAACCTGTAGCTCGTTTCAATAACTAATCCTATATTTCCAACACTCTTCAAGTTTTCGTACCAAACGCTTCGATATTCAATAGAGACCTTTAACACACGCACCGTGTCTCACTACGCGTACGTGAAAATCGGGAAAGCAGATTGAGAAACTATAAAAATAATGAAACCAGTTTCTAAAAATAGACCCATCAGACGTTCGCGTCATACTCACGCGTTGCTGCTTAAAGTCTGTAATGTTCTCTATATCACCAAAATCTAAGAAATGTTTTTTTCATTTGCAGAATGCACTGCATGACATAGGTTTGGGTAGACATCAGAGGGAAAATCATTGATTTGATAAAACATTAAAAAAACATTTTGCAATTCCAGTTTATTGTGCTTGTGAAACGTTCCACTTCAACATAAAACATTTAGAAAATGCAATAGGGAAATCCTCTAAACAATTTTAGGTGATATTGTCATTGGTACTTTCTTTTTACGGTTTGTATTGCCAAATGTCTGGATGTGTCAAAGGCTGGAAGCAACTCATTAGAGGTACAGCCTTTCATTCAACAAACCAATCAAGTTTGTTTGTTAGTCTTCATTTTACTTCCTTGCTTAGAACTGATTTTGTATTTTGAAATTTCATAGATGGAAAGTTTATGATTGCAAAGCAACGCCATTGTGAAATTCGTACAGATATTATAATGACTTAAAAAGGCTCTGTTTTAAAATGAAACCGTAAGAGCATTGCAAACCCCCATTTGGGTCAATACGTTTCTTATTAAGAATAGGCGTATTATTCAAACAAATAAAGACTTAAATTCGTAACATTGTATTTTTTTCATGAAGCTATGCTTCTCATATTATAAAGACAACAATAGAGTTATGAGTTTGTAAATGCCTTTAAAATAATTCTTTTGTTAAATTAATCTTAGGTCTTTTTAACCATGAAGTAGAAAATGCAGGAAGGGTAAGGTTTTAATGGTTAAAAAACTTTCGGGGCTGTAGAAAGGGTAAATCTTAAGAAGGAATTGGATTTAAGAACTTTTCAAAAATTGCCGGCTTCCAAATTTGCATGAAGATATATGATCTAGCCATTAAAGCATTATGGTAAAATATTATGATTTTCGCTAAAAGTAAAAACTCTTGAAATGCTTCATATTATCAGGAAAATCCTGGAAGATGATACTATTTGTGTAACTGTATTAAAAACACCACTTCGTTTTAAGTTAACTTAATGAGACTTATCGTAAAGAATCAAAGAAAAAAAAAGATTATATTTAAAATGATACAGAAAGGTGGACAGTTTTCCGCGGCAGCTGCACTGCTATCAAGCACCTCAAAGTTCCAATGTCTGGCTGTCTGTTTTGTCTCACTGTGTCTAGCCTTGGATGGTGTGTGGTGTCTGCGACGCTAATCAGTTTTCTTCTTCTTGCTGAGGAGAATAAAAACTATGGCATGTATTGAGCATGCGGCGCTGAGCAACTTGAAAAAAAGATAATAAAAACTAAACAGAAGAGATCATTCCAAATCATACAGGACAGAGTCTGTACTTTCAATAGTTAGGAAACGCACAGTTTGCCCTCAAAAACATGCAAAGATTTTAACGTAACGTCATAAATAGTTGTTTATGCATTGTTTTTTTTCCAAGAAATTTTGTGGCCATTCTTTTAAGTATTCTGTCGTCCCTCCTGTTCCTCTATCTTCATTATCCAGGCGATATAAGTTGGTTGAACTTCTTGTATGACCTTCTTCCTGTTTGTTTATATGCCTGTCTTTTTACACTTTGAAAGTCCCGCTTTGCTCTCTCTCTGTCTGTCTGACTCTTTGTCTGTCTGTCTGTCTCCCCCCCTCTCTCTCTCTCTCTCTCTCTCTCTCTCATTCTCGAATTTGGTTTATTTTAAAAGTGCTTTTATGGCATGTGTTTACTTCAACCTTGGTGATGTAAGAACGGAGTACAGGGACAAGTACGGTGAAATTTTTTAAATAATTAAAAGCCACAGACTCGATGATTAAGTGAGGCAACCAGGCTTAAGCAGGCATAACATCCAGTTTCTATTCAAATGATAATAATATGCTGTATCGTAAACCAGTTTTGCTGTCTTCAAGTTGAAATGCCTCAGTTATAGATAAGCTAGAGTTTTAATTTTTTTTTAGCGTTTTAATTTTTTTTATCATCTTCTAGGGTTTATTGAAAGCAGATGGCGCCTGTTTGGACATATCCTTCGAAGAAACTCTGAAATACCCGCTAATTAGTCGATGAACAGCTATTTCATATCACATGCAAGAAAATTTAGAGGCCACCCTTTAACAACATTGCCAGTTCTAAATCAAGACCTATCACGTTCGCTAGAGAGCCAAGTACAATATGTAACAAGTCTAGAAGATCTTGAACACCTGAAGTCCGTCGCCCTCAACAGACAGAGCTGAAGAAAACTGAAGACGTCGACGAGGATCCGAGAAGCTGCCGAGGCGTCACCGTCGGACGACTGAGACGCGGCAGGCCCTAAGTAAGTCAAGTAGGGTATAGCGTTACTGTCTTGAATAATGTGAATAATTGGCTATGCAGAAATTCCGACGTGTGTCTGATTTACTCCGCTCGCATCAGAAACAAGGTTTTAGTCGCATTCTATTGCACTTTTTTTATGTGAAATACAAAGTGGTCATATTTTTTCAGTTCTTTTATGCTTGCTTTTGAAGCAAGAAAAAATTATTCTGTGTGGTACCAAGGGCTAAATCATTGAATTTGGAAAACTCAGTATTAATACGATTATTGCCTCCAAAGTATATGCACCCACCACGATACTTAAGTTTCAATTGCGGCTGATTAACTTCAGTTCATATGGTGTTTTAAAATAATATTCAAGGATCGAACTGATGTATAATGTAAATATTATTGTTAGAAAACATTTCAAATATTTTTCATTTAATACTCCATGAAATGAAACTTTTAGGAAATGAATTAGAACAAAATGCGTAAAAGTGGATAAAAAATACTGACAAAATTTCGAAACTTGAAACATTTGAAACATGATGTAACAAAACACTCATAGAATTCACCATTAAATCTGTGTTCTTTTTATGTAAAAAACTTGACCACAAGATGTGTGCTCATTGCTTCTTTA
>BMAT01005369.1:70256-84162 GCA_019649035.1 Elysia marginata | reverse complement strand
TCGGCCCGGTGTCAGGATAATGTGACTCGATGTGGTGTATGCAAGTTCTTGCTTCACAGTGTGGCAGCACGCTTTCAATTGTTCCCAGCGCCGTCTCTGATATAACCTTGTAGTTGAAAAGAGATGTTAAAATTCAAACAAACAACCAACCAAGTCTTCTTCTTCCTCTTCTTCTAATTATTTTTATTATTATTATTATTATTATTATAAATATTATTAGTATTTGAAGTAGCAGTAGTAGCAGTAGTAGTAGTAGTAGTAGTAGTAGTAGTAGTAGTAGTAGTAGTAGTAATAGTAGTAGTAGTAGTAATATTATTATTATTATTATTACTATTATTAATATCATACTTACTATCATTATCATTATTTTCGTTGATGTTGGGATGGTTGTTGTCTCTTTTCTTGTTATTGATCATATCAAATGCTAGATAATAATGTATGTTTTGTTGAAACTACCTGTAAGCCTGCCTTAATTTAGACCCCTTTCAGTTGGCAATTTGTGGGTTGACTGAGTAATGAGGAGTAATAAAGAAAAAAAGATGAGAACAACTGATCATAAAAACTTAGACTTCGTTAGAGGATAGGTATCTCAAAAGTCGATCAATCAACGAAGGTGTTTCAGACAGTGCCTGCCCTCCAGGTGTGGCAGTTGAGCGCTGCACCCAGATGCTAATGTTGATATTCAGTTCCTTTGATCGGGTGTAAGCAGAGACTCACGTGGTGCGGTGATTGTGTTACAAGTCACCTCACACAGACGAAAGGTTTGTTTAGTTAGCGTCAGCTTTGTTTTTTAGTCTGTTTTCTGTGTGTAGTACAATGCAACTACAGTAAGTCAAACACAAGTTAGTAATATTGCATAACAAAGTCTTGATTTTCCATAAAAAATCTTTTTTTATGAAATCTAGAATACTTGGTTTTCTTGGTCCTTACATATATCATTTTAAAGTAGATAAGCCGATTTTTATATGTAGAGAAAGAATGAAAGAGAGAGACAGAAAGAAGATTTTTAAAGGGCTCTGTTTCAAACCGACCTAGTCGACTGGTTGCTTAATGTATTATTATTTTCCTCTTTGTAAGTTTTCTCTCTGTGTGTCTGTTTCTGTATCTATATACTTATCGGTTTGTCTATCTACCTCCTAATCTAATTCATTGTTAGTCTATCTCCCTGTCTCACTGTCTGTCTGTGTGTGTCTGCCTGTTAGTATAACATTTTCTCTCTCTATTATCCATCCATCCATCCATCTATCTGTTTATCTATCTCGAAAGCATTTGTGTACATAATTCTCATTTTTCTTCATCTATTTAGAACTATACCTACACACCTACCTTTATCGCTATCTATTTTATATGTCTCTATATTGATCTATTTATCATCCCGCTTATGTTGCTATAATCAGTTATAATTCAGTATTTGATATTGCTTATGCTAAAATCACTACACCATTTCTACAACATAACTGCTATTGTAACTATGGTGAGAGTAAAGACCAAGTCTAGAGAAAACTAATAATAAGTGACTTTTGATCTGATTTTTAGAATACTTTGCTCATAATCAAGATGTTGGACCAGATTCGGTCTCATAATATACGATTTCAGTTGACAGAAATCTATTTTTCTATATTTTTCTTTTCCTTTTTTATATCTTTTCTCTCTCCGATTCCTTGGGTATTTTATCTCCTTTTATTCACCTACCTGTACAGAATTTCTTCTCGGTCTCTTTATTATTCTTTTCATTTAGTTATTATCTCTTTCTGACTACCAGGTGATCTATACGATGGGTATGCCTTTCACGGCATTTTTCTATACATCGTTTATAGTTTCTTTCAATTTTTTTTTGTATTGCCCAAGCAGCGGTCTCGACTTTTTCTCGACTAGTCTGTTGGACGTAAAAAGTACCAGTAAAACCAGTTTGTACCTATTCTGCACTTATTCTAAAAAGTTCTGTAGAAGAGTACAAAAGTGACAAGATCTAAAGATGTAGCTTTATTTATCCTATCTATTTCAATCGGTCAATGATAATAAAACTTGGGGTGTTAAGGAGATGTATCACAGCAGCTGTTCCTCCTGATCTACTGGACAATGGTGAACATTTTTACTTAGGCTACTTTTTCCCAGTATTCAATTAAAAATTGATGGATTAACTAAATAAGACTTTTTGTGATGTTGAACAGCAGCAAAATAACATCAATTTATGAACAGATAGCCCACACATCTTCCCTAACGCGTTAATGGTAGGAAAAAGTTAACTTTGTTCATAAAAAATGTAAGAGCTTACTCGTCATTGGCATGACATTACACAATTTCCTGTCAGCAAACATCGGAAATGAGGCCCCTTCATCCTGACTAGACATGGTCATATAATACATCACGTTTTCAGGGCTTATGTTGATTTATTTTTAAAACTTTAATCAATTTTGAATGATGTCTTACAAGAAACCAGTTTATTATCACGTAGTATCAGCTGTTTGAATTATGAGTTTCCTTCATCAAAATTAGTTTAGACATAAAAAAGCGTACGGAAAATTTCTAATAGTCCAACTTTTAAACAGTGGCATTCATTGCGCTTATAAAAATTTGAAAGAGAAGCATAAAAGGTTGATAATACTGCGCTTAAATAAAAAAGAAGTGTATTATTTGATTGTAACATTAGCGCTTTACTATCTTGAAGAAACAAAACAGTAAACACCTGTCAAACATCGTTTTTATTCGTAAAATAAGAAACTTTTGCTGAAAATTCTTCAAGATTTAAATAGTTACGTAAACGTACATGGTTTTAAAGCCGAATTATAAAGATTTGTTAGATAACTAATCAATATGAAACAAATTTTTAATACCACACGTGATAGACCTTTAAATACGAGTCTAACTTTTTTAAAACTTGCATCATACTTGGAAGAGTTTGCGTTTTATGCAACATAATTTAGACAATTTGTTCCACTAGAGCAGCTGATTTTTTTCTTTGTCAGATAGGCTCACTCACATAGTTGTTTTGAACTCGCGTAGATTGATTAATACAGACGTTAGAACAGGTGTGGTTTTGTTCTCACCTCAGATTGTGCGTTGTTAAACAAGCAGCATTTGTAATCGAATGAAACATGTATTTCCTAAACAAACAAATGAGAACTGAAGATAATGAAAACAAACATGATCTGAAATGAATCCAACGACACTAGAATGGATTGTAGGAACTCAAGATGGAAGCGGAGCTGGATATATAATGTCTACATTGTAGGGATCAATTTTAGGGACAGAACGAGGACTTCACTTGTAAAAGGTGCTACATCGGTCATTCCTGATGAAGAACATTGCTCGCGTAAACATAATTGTAACTACAACTGGAGGCATACCGGCTTAAGAGAATATTTTAAGCAATATATCAGTAGTTGGTCAACAAAAATTTAAGTCAGGAGGAAACAAAGATAAGATTAAAGGCGGCAGCTGTTTTCTTTTGCATTGATTTATCGAGCAAGGATGAACAAAACTTTATCATTAAGTCTGTTTCTTTCTTTAGTCCGAATCACCATCTGCCTGCCAATCTTTAAACTTGTTTTTTTTTGTTATACTCCTGATAACAAAAAATGCTTTCTTACATTTTTTTTGTCTTTGTTTGCTTTGATTTTGATAATTTTTGCTTATTTGTATTTTTTTTCGAATCGTACAAAGGTTTTGGAATCATGAATTTGATGGTTTTGAAAAAGTAATTAATCAATATAACATATAATAAGTTTTTTACATAATCATTCGTGGCATTCTTGTGTCTAAATTGTTTGTGGTTGCTTCCCAAATAGCGAGGGCATTTGAAACGTAAAAGCAGAAAATTTTCCTGTGATGGCAACCATTCCAGATCACTTAGAACGAACTGGAAAGAACGAAACAAATATAAGCTCACAGCAGTTTGAGGATGGAGAATGTGGTTTACCCGCATGTCACACTTTGAAATGTTTGCTTATACTTCACAAGAAATGACAGCAGGTTTTTTTGTCTTGCCGTTGCAAGGGCTATAAGTTATCCCTAAACCGTGTTAGGCGGTCCACTAAAACCAACATAAACACGATATAAATTTTACTTCACCTTTAAAAAATTCTCTAATTTTCACACACTGTATATTAAAAAAACTTATGTATTTAACCCTCCCTGTATTGCACTGTTAGTCATGACAAACAGATCAATAAACAGTTTGCCTTCGGTACCATTTTAAGTCTTCCATTGAGTTATCAAGTAACTTAGAGAGGCTAATCAAGGACACCCACCGCGAATATTTTATTTTAACATAGTGAAATGGTGTAATCTATGTTTCTCTCGTTGGCAAGATTGCTTGCCCACTCTTTTTTTTTTCTTGCATTGGAAAAATTAAACAAATTTATGATTTTAAGTTTTAGTATGTACAATCCATTTGGACATGGTACGTGTGATGTCAAAACCGTAAATTCATCTTTTTTTTCTTTTTTTTTTTCAAAGAGATTTGCAAAAAAATTGTTACAAAAAAAATCAGTCTATGAAAGGTTTTAAAGCTACTGAGTGTCAAAAGTATGAATCATGTCAAAGGCGGGAATTCTTCGGCCACTCTTACTTTAAGTCTACTTCTACCCTCTGCTAATTGCATTCCTTAAACATTTTCATCATAACTCTGTCTGAACTTTTTTTTTACTATTTTGGTGGAGTAAAGGTCTTCATTTCTTTACATTTTCCTAAACTTGTTCTTTTTTCTTTCCGTTTCTTATTTTTATTTTCTGGTTCGTTTAACATGATTGCTTGCCCACTCTTTTTTTTTCTCTTGCATTGGTAAAATTAAACAAATTTATGATTTTAAGTTTCAGTATGTACAATCCATTTGGACATGGTACGTGTGATGTCAAAACCGTAAATTCATCTTTTTTTCTTTTTTTTTCAAAGAGATTTGCAATAAAATTGTTACAAAAAAAGCAGTTTATGAAAGGGAACTCGTGGTTTTAGCAATTTTTCTTTCGATTTGGTATTCAATGTGAAGCACCGAGAGATGTATAATCTGGGAGTCAGCAAAAAACTGCAATCATTACAGAGACATTCAAATCGTTCAAAGGTAACCAAATGAAAATAAGAGGGAAAGTTTCAACCTCAGACCTATAGAATCTACAGGTGTCTAACCAAGATACTCTGGCACCATTTGTGTCCGTCAGTTTTCTCACACACGCACACCTTCTCTTTCTCTATCCTTCTCTTTCTGTCTCTATCTCTCTCTCTCGCTCTCTCAATCTCTCTCATTATTTCTCCCGCTCTCGTTGGCTCCTCACCCATTATCCTACGCCGTCTCTTTTTCTCTCTTCACTATAGAATAGAAATAGGAAATTAACAACTAACAAAGTCACCTTAGCACGAGACTGCGCTTACAATTTTTGGCCCCGCGGTGACACTGGACAGTCCCATATGGACTGGGAATGGGGAAGTGCTCCCTCGCGACTCATTGGAGCGGAGGGTTTAGAAATACTAATATTGTCCGCTAACCTCCCTATATTATACTTACCTGATTACAACATACAAAAATTCACTAAGATTTATATATAATATGTACGTATTGCTTCAAATTCAATGTACTTTATATCTTCGCATGAACTAACAAAGTCACTAATCAATCCGGGTCAAAAAAAAGAACAGGAAGCATAGGGAAAAAAAAAAAAAAAAGAAAATAAGAGGGAATAAATACAAGAGTTCCAAGTTTCCACACTAGAAAAAAACATTCGTCTTGAAGCGGCATCGCTAATGTTTTGGCAAAGCATGAAGTTTATTCTACATCTCGGTCATAACTACCTGACTCTCTCCGCGCATTCGGCCCGAATGTTTATGTTCCTCATAGCGAATATAAAAACAGCAGAAGCTCTTTGCACTGGATGATGAAGATGTAAGACTTCCCTTGCACCTACAGCTAAAAATAAAAGAAACATAAACTATATTCCAAAGCTATTGTCTTTCTTACGTACGTTCCAACATGTCCTTCGGGGAAAGGCTAGGAAAGGGGGCATAATTTGTTTTCGATTTGCTTGAACGGCTACAAAACGGCAAGTTTCCCAGGGAGCCATCAACACGCGTAGCTGTTGCCGAGAGTAATCGTTCTTGGCTCTGACAACTATGTGGCACGCGCGTGAAGAGAAAGGCAAAAAACCGGGTTGTCTAAGGTTATCCAAAGTAGCTTTGGATTGCTTTCGCACCGCAGACGTTGTAAAGGGATAAAAGGCTTGATGCTAATCGCAGTAGAACATTACACCCCACATCTTAATGAGGCTATCGTTGAAAATGTATAGATAAAGTGATAACAAAACATTTAAAAATCAATTTAATAGATTACTTTAATCTCCGTTGCTGATAGGTACCACTAGTAAGCACAGAAAAGAAAATAAAAATGAAGAAAATCTTTATACTTTGCTCTATGAAACTCTGCGTTATTTTATTCAATTTCTGTGAGCAATATATGGGTTTCTGAGAAGACCCGAGTTTAAACGATAAACTATGAGAAAAAAGCTGAACCTTCCATCTGTTGTTGTATTGCGATTTTCTCTTCAAGTCTCGTGTTTCCTTGAAATAAAAAGAGACTTTTCTGCCTATAAGCAAGAGAAGACATCCTGAAGAGAAGATACTTCGCTCTTTTCTCGTGCCGGATTATTTAAAATCCAGCGGCAGGGAAGTGAAGACAAAGGCCACACTAACAGTCAGTTCGGTTCGCTGAGATCCAGCTCGGAGTGGGAAATTCGGTTGCAGCGATTGCAGCTTCTCTAACAAGTGTTAAAACCATCTCGTTTGTGTCATCATCCTATTGGGGCTGGATGTAATAGTTGTTTGTTCACAATTTGTCTTTACAAAATTTTGTTCTTCTTAAAGTTTAGAAATTTTTCATAGCTGTTGGTTTTTTTAAATAGACCAGCTTGTTCATTGCACGTGATTTGGACAGTCTTTTTATCCGATTTCACCGTAACATGATTGCATAATTCACAGCTAAATTTCAAGTACAATTCAAGATTACATCGACGGCTATAAAATGCTTTGGATTTCTTTTTGCCAACGCACCATGAATTGAAAAAAATAAACAGTAAATATTCTTTAAGTTTGAAGTGAACTTTTATAGTGGCAATATAAGAGGGTTGTTTTGCATTGATTATTTTAAAACATAAAAATGGTCAGCTTCAAAGAAAAATAACCACGGTGAGATTTCAGTCTTTTCTTGAAGATTTTGCATTTTAAATCAATCTCTGCAGCTCAAAAGCATTTTTTAGCTTCATCTTTTTTTTTAATAAATTTGGCCTTTGAAAGGGCATTTAACACCTTAAAGTTTTATAACTGTTGTAATCCAAGTCTGTTTTACCCCATTATCGACTACTTTGAGCTGGTAGACATGTCTTGTTGTGGACGGCGTTTTCCATGACAATATTTTGGCATCGTTCAAGAACGAAAAACTGCATGAAAAAAATATTTTTAATATCATTTAACAAGAAACTTTGGCTATCACCATGGCTAGTTATCACTTTATTACATTTAATTCCGTTACAAGACACGTAGGTATAAGCTTTCATAATCAATATGTGTTGAATTCTAACGGATTATGCGTTACCAAAGAATATCAGAAGCAGCTATAAAATAAAATTCATTGCAAACTTGCGAGCTCGTTACAGCATAAATTCTGATTGAACCAATTTTCTAGCCTAGTTAAGCGTGTTTGTGAGAAAAGTCGTTGGAATGAAGTCAAATTAAAGTTACTTAAAGTCTCTCTTTCACAACGACAAGAAAGAAACAAATAGAAAAATATTAAACCAGCCAATAAGGTTAATGCGCCATTTGGCTTGTGATCAATCTATTGAGTCAGATGTAACTAAAACTTTAATTGGAGAAAACGCCTTTTCAAAAAGATTAAACTCCTATTTTTTCTCTAAAACACTTTTTAACATTTGTCTACAAAAACTAAATGATGTAACAATAATTATTTTAACCTTATGAGAAAGCTCAGCTTGAGGCATTGTTTAAAATATGGATGCCATATTATCTAAAAGTTGCAAGATATGGGTAGTTGCGGTACATTTGCGGTGTTGTTGCAAAAGATGAGCAAAAATAGTTGATTCCCGACCATTTTCTCTATAGCCGTTTTAACGATGTTTGAAACATAAAAACTTGAACGTTGGTGCTTTCGTCATCAATTCGCAAAATGTAATTACGCCCTTAAAATGTCATTGACAAGGAGCTCATGACTCCTGCCTCACGATAATCTTCGCGGTGATCTCCAATGCTACCATCATTAGGGGCATCCTATAATCACTATTTTCCTTCCTACTAGCACTACTTTTTCATCTACATGATAATTTTTCCTAGGAAATAATTGTATTTTACATGCCATCGGCTCGTCGCCTCGGCTCTCTATCCTTTCTTGAATTCACCTTCAGTCAAATATCTTAAGTCTGACAATTGGTTTTCTTTGCGCGCACAGTATTCAACCCACACACATTACAAACATGCTCACACGCACACGCATTCCTCGCACGCCTCACTGGGACTTGGTTCTCATGAACAGTGTGAGTACTGTTGAGCGACTCGCGGCGCTTGGCGGGTCACATGCTTTCCATTCCCAGGCCGCTCACACGCCAACTGCTGCAAGGTAATGAGGTCCGGGGGACAAGGTGGTCACTCAATTTTGCCTCCGATAACTCTAGACACGCTAGTACAGAAAACAGCGCCTTTGTGTTTTTCAATTTATATTTTTACACCTTGTGGTCCAACAGTCAGAACAGACGAACATTTATCTGTGGGATGTTATTTAAAATCGGGCATACTATTTTAACAAACACTATAGTATGTGCTTACTAAACAAGAAACATTTTTATTAGGGGCAAAATATGTGTATGTTTAAGACCTGTTCTTATTATAGTAACTCGTGTTTCTATTTCTGCATTGAGTTTTTGGTTTGCACCGGATTGCGACAAATCTATGGTATGGTTAGCGCTTGTGGGCGCAATATTTTCTAACATACTTTGATCTTTGGTGTTATTTATGTCGCGAGCTTTAACTGTAGTTTTGAAATTATTTTGTGAAAACAAGTGAATAACACTTTTTGTCCAGATTGGTCCCTTTTTCCAAAAGCAAACAAATTTGAAATTTTGTTACCTTCTTTTCATTGCTCTTCCTTTCATGTTTCAGTGCAATCTGTAAAAACAAAAGCATCAGATAACTTGAGAGATACACCCAGTCTCGAGAAAGAGATCCCACAATGGCATCAGCAGAGACAGACTTACCAGCCAACTCTGAGGCTTCTATACCCCGTCAATCCGGTGATGCCCATGTGCCGATAGTAACCAACTTGCTAAACACAATCATTTCATCAGTCATTAACGCAAGCCATCCAGACTTTTTCAACAGCTCAGCAAACTCCACAAACTCCACAAACAGTTCAGATTGCTGGAACGAGTATTGCTGGACTTGGGATGAATATGACGACCACATCCTCGAGTTCATCAGACCCAAGCACTACGAGATCGTGTTCATCATTATCTACTGCATCACGTTTGTGGTGGGCCTGGTTGGCAACGCGCTCGTGTGTTTCGCCGTGTGGAGAAACCACAACATGCGCACTGTGACCAATGTGTTTATAGTGAACCTGGCTGTAGGAGACTTCCTGGTCATACTGGTGTGTCTGCCGCCAACGCTCGTGCTGGACGTCATAGAGTCCTGGTTCCTCGACCCAGGCACCTGCAAGTGTGTCCTCTACCTGCAGGTAACTATCTCTCGTCCACTGCCTATCTTAGTTAACAGTATAAACATGGGGTGGTTCGGCTGAGATGAAAAGGGCAGGTATGTTGAAGAGACTGATGCGGAAGTTGTTCGAACTTGTTAAAATTTTATTCTTAAGTATTAAAAAATGTGTATTCGAAGAGCCATTATATTCAAGTAATTAAGCTTTTGAATCGTGATCTCCACGGTTCCATGTTATACTTTTGTTTGCTAAGTTTCTTTTAAACAAAACTTTAAGTTTGTATTTGATATGCAAACTGACGTTATAATTACTGAGTGGTCTGAGGAGGGACAATGAATTGTTTGATAAGGATATTTTGTCTCCGTCCCTGTAACCCCAAACGCCTGTTTTGTCTGGGGTTTTTTTTTGTTGTTTTTTTTTTGTTTTGTTTTTTGTTGTTGTTGTTGTTGTTTTTGTTGTTGTATATCTCATTGCAGCTTTTAATGATGTGAGTTATCTTGAAAATGAACATGGGGTGTATTTGCTAATAAGAAATATGAGAATAGCATTTGATTGTCTGAATTGCTTTGAACAACTGTCATCATAGGTCACAGACGCTGATTTCATTATGGCCATTGAGTATCATAGAAATAAAGTATGAAAAATTATATTGCTTGTAGAATACATGTAAGCACTCTTCAAAAGCAATGTAAAGACATTAAGAAATTACACAATGATTTTTAAACTTTGACCAAAAATCTATCGTCGTTTTAGGGACAATGGTAATTTTAAAATGTGTTTTGGCAATTTTACGTTAGTGTGGAATAAATATTTGCCTCATTTTATGCATAACAATACATGCATAATTTAAAGAGTATTTCGCTTCGATTTTCTATACTTTAAAAAATCTAGAATATTAGGAATATTGAGTATGATCTAAGGTTATCATGCTTTTTTATAATGACAAGGCAATCTTAAATAACTTTGAATAGTGCAACTGAGCAACTCCAAATGAGTCAAAATTTGGTTTATTACCAAGTACTCAATAACTGTATGTACATTTTTAACTACGAATTCCAAAGTAAAACGGTTCATTGTGTCGCTCCCTGTTGTCTTGCTGTCCTTGTTGTTGCATAATTATGAGATAATACAAGATAGTAAATATAAAATGATGTTCTGCTTATCTGGATTTTTTTTTACGACGGTTTATTTCATGACCAGCCAGTTAACCCGACAGAGCCTTTTTGTCTTTTAAACATGTAAGAAACGTGTAAAGCTAAAACGCAAATGTCAGAAAACAAAAGGTATCTACCAGTATTCTTTTTTACCTTAAATTTTCTGAATCTGACGAGGGCAAAGAGCTTTTTCTGATTATTAAGAATACTTCTTGGTTTTCTTTTGGGTTTCTGTTTCGTAACAATTGAAAAAAAAACAATCATTATTTTGATAAAGTAAATATAATTATGGAGACCTCAGTAAACGCAAACTATGAAAAAATGAGGAATCGATAAATGCATAAAATGTACGACTACGGGTGAAGTGACCTACCCCTCGTTACGTCATAGCTCCTGCGACTATCTTTCTATCAACCCAAACGGAGGCCAGAGTTAACGAAGAGCCAGCCCCAGGGATAAACACAGCGTTTCCGCTTGGCGTGTCTGTCAGATACTGACGCGAATTCTGCCAGAGGGCTGAGTTTATCTGGGAGATGGTCTCCTTCACTACTAGAATAACACGCAGACAACTACAGGAAAAACATTTATTTGTAAACTAGAGATCAAAATAAGACCTCGCTCGGATATAAATTTATCTAAAAGGTTTTGAATTATGGTCGTAATTTTAAACCGTTCGAAAGGATTTTAACTGTCTTTTCCATTATTCATGTTTGCCTCCTTTTGTTTAGATAAACAGAACAGTGAGTTTACATCGTTTGGGGGCTGAGGGTTCGGATTTTTTCAAAAATTACCTTCTCTCTCTCTCTCTCTCTCTCTCTCTCTCTCTCTCTCTCTCTCTCTCTCTCTCTCTCTTTCTCTCTCTCTCTCTCTCTCTCTCGCTCTTAATCTCTCTATTTCTCTCTATACCGGTATCTATTTCTCTATCTCTATCTCTATCTTTATATTGCTTTATCTCTCTTTCAATCTATCTCCTGATCTATCTAATTCTCAACTTGAGTATTTTGTAGTTATCGTACCTATTTATCCTTTTATTTATTTCACTCTATAGCTCTTAGTTTTCTTTATCTGTACAAATATATCTTTATTTTCGTTCTTGCTTCCCCCCTCCTCCACCAACCGACCTCTATTTTTTGTTCTCATAACCTTCCATTTTATCTTGCAACTAGATCTACTCGCAATGTATTGAGTTTTCGTAAAATACCTTTTGCTGTTTGTCTCACATATCTAAACACTCGATAATGATAACACAAAACGAAAATTTTTTCCAGAATTTTCAATATGGAGGGGCAAAGTGAGAAAATGTATTGTTCAAGACGATCATCTGAAACTACTTTGAATTAGAATACCATGGTAGCCGACTCATTTGGACCGGTTCCTTTCCTCTCCCCGCTTTTTTTTTCGATCTTCCCTTCCCACGCTGATACTTTTTATCTCCATGAAATATTCTTATCATGTCTCAAAAAATATTACGTTTGGACCACCCGCCAGGTATTATGTAGGGACATCGCTAGCACAAAAATCAAAGCAAAACTTGAACAAAATACCTCTGCCTCCAAGACATCTGCTTACCACAGTTACTGACCTAGTATTATTGAAGACACAATAGTTAGGTTTCATTTTTCTAACGAAATTGGCAATAATACAGATGTTGACACTTTTTGTTGTTTTCCTGAGTCTCGTCATTTTAGTATTTAGCACAAGGGCAATGAAGAGGGTACGCTAAAACCTTTGAACGTTCTTAGCGGCCGTGAAGCGTTTCTTGGAATGTTAAGCTAAGCGGACATTTAGGCCCAAATTACACCGCATAAGCTGTGTTGTACCGTTGCGCCTTATCGGAAATTAACATTGTAAAAATATACTTGTTGTCTACACAGGTTTACGCATGTGTCGATTAGCCGTTATGCCGTCGTAACGCCCTTTGTGTTTCTAGGTGAGTGCGAACTCACAGGAAAAGAAAACAAAAAGGAGCGCCTTAAGACGGCTGAAAGGGAAATAAACAATTGGGCCACTTTTAGGCTAGAGTAGAGCGTGTCAATGAGAACGGTGCGATAACACTGCCTCGTGGTTTATCATTATTTGCTTTAAGATTATTGTAAGGTTGTTCATAATGAGTGATATTGAGAGCCAAGCAACACTTTACTTGAACAATTTATATATGACATTCTTATGTCATTAAAAAATTTTTATCTTCCTTCTTCATATTATCAAAAATAGTGTAATATTCTTAAATGTCTTGCCTATTTATATAAATAGGACGGACCCATGCACTTCTTTCTCGTCTTCTCCTTCGTTCCCTCCTTCTCCTCCATCACCATAACACAACGGGATCCATTGCTGAACTATCAAAACCGGCTTGCGGTAGTTGCGGAAATGAACGTGTTCATTTCCACTTGTGCCGTCCTCTGATGCGGTATAACGTCTCAAAAAATTATTACACCGCATAAGGCGTAGCAGCCGTGTCCCATGTCACGGCGTTATACCGGTATATACCGGCATATACCGTCCGTTGGTGTCACAAGACAGAAGGCGTAATGCGGTACGGTACAGCCTATCCTGTGTAATTTGGGCCTTATGCACCTCTGTGACAATATTTTGTACACGGCAAGTCTGTTTAGATAATAAGCCGGTTTCGAAAAATTTAGCCGTGACTATAAACTGCTTTATGCTTCTACAACAGCTGCTTCAATACAAGGTGTCATTTATTTACGTTTGGCGTGAGACCTTTACAAAGTAAGAGGCTTAGGGGAAGAAAGCTGGAAGGAGAGGCGCGCGTGCGGTTCCTTTCTGTTTTTTATTCTTTCTGTAGCCAAATTCTGCGGCCGGCAACGCTACTTGAAAAACCCTTGTAATCTCTATATATAACTATACAAACTAAAATAGCTATAAATGCTTGCTATCTCTATATATAACTATACAAACGGGGAAAAGCCACTGCTTATACAACTCAGTGTAATGTTGTTTTTTCTAAACATTGTAACATGCAAACTGTTGGTCAAACCACAGGGGAAGAATAACTTTAAAAAATATTTTTCATCTCCCCCCCCCCCCC
>BMAT01005369.1:38014-56370 GCA_019649035.1 Elysia marginata | reverse complement strand
TTATGTTGTTTTTTTTCTCATAGTTTATCGACATCATTATATTTAAAATCTTCTCTTGTACAAGTAGTGTAAATTTTTGTACATTATGTATTTTTTCAATGTTATGTAAAATGTGGTCTGCAGTAGCCACAACCACAGTTTACTTTCTTGCCTGTTCTGCAGTGTCCAGACCAAAAGCCGCATCTGGTGAGCCTGGCTTTGCTTATCTCGCTGTCCGATGCTGCTTTTGGTTCGAAAGCTGGGATGTTGTTTTGCTGCCACTCTGTAAATAGATGATGATTATAATGTGTGTGATGAGAATTAACTTGCTCACGCAATTATCACGGGTTGGACAAAAGTTACTACGTTTATGTTTTTTCTTCATTCTTTGAAATTCATTTTTATAGTTTATTCGGTTTTCGGTAGCGCACCTTTTTTCTATCTTTTTCTCAGAACCATGACCACTTTTTTGATTGAATTGAATGATATGTCCTATTGTTTTTTTTAGGTTGAATGCATCAAAATGATATAACTATAATGTATTCTTTGTAAATAATGCTTTACAGTATTGCCGATGACAAAGTAATCTTAGATGGTCAGAGCTGAAAGGTGTCTAAAAAGTGGCCATATTTTAATGAAGATTCTTTCATTAAAGCGGCGTGTGTTCTAACCATGAAAACGTATGGTTTTCTTCATTTTTAATATTTGCTTGTATGCAAAATTTAGATTGTCTAGGACGAGGCTTACTTAAAAATTGGAATTCGAGTGTTTTTTAAGCAATTGTGTGGTTTAATTCAGTCAGTAAACACCGTTTAATTGAACATTTTTGAAGCATTCAAGTAAAACAGTTTAGAATTACTGAAAATGATCTATTGTAGAGTTTTTCTAATGTCTGGAAAGGCAAAAAACGTCGTTTATTGAGCTCTTCTGTAAACACATTATCATCTCCGACCTCTTTGGATAATTAAGAAGAATTTAGTTTGGAGTTCATTTTTGCGACCTGTAACGTTTCTTGTATTTAATTGTATTTTAAAATGTTTATAATTATGAAATAATCTAGTCGTTTAGCGCCAGTGTTGTTATAATTTCATATTGATAAACTTTACTTTGCACTGAGTTCTGTGAGGTTTCTGCAGCCTGTGCGGTATTGTGTGCTTCAATCTTTAACTATCTTCTTTTGCCAGGCAGTTCTCATTTCGTGGCTGATAAAATGCGCTCATAGTTCTTTAAAAAATCTTTTTTATCCCTGCTTTAAGATTTTTACATACGCTTGCAGTACCAGGCTGTAACATTTGTACTTACCACACTTGTGCCGGACATTTTTGATAGGTGTTTTACTGCCGCTCACTTTCACTTAAATATTAGTTCAGGTTGTAAAGCTAAGGTTGTGAAATTAAAAACTTCTTTCATTACCAGAAGCAAATTTTTTTCCTCTTTCTGTATAGCATTTCCTTTGTCGGGCACAACAAACTTTGGTTTAAAAAACAATTCATTTAGTATAACCAAACGCTAAGTTAGACCAATTAACACCGCGCAGGCAGGCAAAGTCAATCGGGTGTTGGTACATGTGAGTATGAAAACACAGACATCAAGCGGGGTTAGTTTTTGATGGACACAAGTTTTCCGGGTTTTTTCCTTATGACATTATATAAACAATCTCAAGATTTGGACGTTTTGACTAATCTCTGATAAAATGTGAACACCTTTTGAATGTGTAAAGAGAAAACTGGGAAAAGCGACATAAAATTATAGATAGAGCGATCGCAAGAAAGCAGCCTGTGGCCGCTAGTTAAGACCCATTGAAACTTGTTAGAAGAGCTGTTATCAGATGTCCAAATCTTGACCAACAGCAGAAGCAAAAGTTCAGTATTTTCTTTCCTTAACCACGATCCATCTGTAGTGTGTTTAAATACAATGACCAGTAATAAAGAACGACCCAATTTCACTTGACAGAAAATGTGTAGCACCGTACGAGCCCAAACGCGCACATTTGTCTGAAGTAAGCCCATCGTCTTCACAAACTTGTTACTATGGCGGAAATAGCGATAACAGTCCTATAAAATCAGAATGAATGAGCCGTACTTGATGGCATTCGATAATTCATTTCGCCGGCCGCGCTTTATCCAGTGCTTACCGCTAAATCTACAGCCTGTCTTATTTGTGCCTGCCCTGCTGTAAAAACTCATAACTCCAAACACACTTAGATATAAATAGATTGGTCAGCTTCTACGCTACTACCAGTTTCTATCTTTTAAAGCTTTGGTATTTTTGTGAATTTAGTTTTCTGCAAGTATCTCTTGACTACGTTCTGTTATGTGACATATATTTTATTTTTTTTAACCTTGTCGTTCGTTGCTTAATGCTAAGTTTGTTTACTAACAGAGCCATTAATAAAGGTTAGTCTTTGCAAACTCGTGTTGCTTTAATTATTTTACTGTGTGTTTTGGTGAACAGTCGGTAAAAAAATTAGTTATATGATTACGACTATTACAAAAAGCCATGTTTGTTTTTTTCCGTCATTGATGCAGGATAGAGTTTTTTTAATCGAATACTGGTAGCAAAGAAAATAAAATGGTTTTAAAAATACCTTCAGCTTGTACCCATTTTAAGCACATGATGTGCATTGTTGTGAATTTTATATAAAAGAAACTTTTAGATTAAACGGAATGAAAAAAAAAATTTGATCAGGACAAATCTTTAAATTGGTCTAGCCATTTAAAATTTATTACATTGCATTGGGACCCACTTAAACCGAAAGACAACATCAATATTGTTATCACACCCTCGTTATCTGAGTATTGTTTCTGAAAGTGTTTTGTCCCTCATTATAACAGACAGATCAAGAACTTTTGTCACAGACTCAATTATATAAGCAACAGTATTCTTTGAACAGACATCCTATATAACGTCATGTATGTGCAAGAGTTCATTTTAAAAAAAAAACGTCTGTGTAAATGAAATTAAGGTGTTTTCCATGGATATAAACCTTTGTGAAGTGAGGACATGCGACCATCCCAACAAAACTACAGCCGCTAAGAAAGCCAGAACCCATGTGACCGGCTCTGTGGCCTAACGGTAAAGACACTCGCTCAGAGATCGGGAGGTACGGGTTCGATCCCCGGCCAAGTCAAACCAAGGACTTTAAAATTGGTATTATTAGCTGATCCGCCTGGTGTCTGGCATTATGGATTTAGTGCTAAGTCTGGTCGGCCCGGTGTTAGGATAATGTGACTGGGTGTGGTGTATGCAGTGCTCCGTACATCACAGTGTGGCAGCACGCTTTCAATTGTCCCAAGCGCCGTCTCTGATATAACCGTGTAGTTGAAAAGAGACGTTAAAATTCAAACAACCAAACCAACCTGAATCCATGTGCTTGAGAGATAGTTCGGCAAAAGAAAAAACAGTATTAATATATTGCAGGACAAAATCTAACTGTCTGGTACGTTTGACCGCGGCAGACTTTGCTATTCAAACTTTGAAAGAAGCAGCCCCACAGTACACACAAAAGATAAGCCAAATATTTCACATCTCGAAAAAAATGATGAATGGAAGAACACACATAAAAAAGTATAGCTTCGCTTGATTCTCAACTTCGATGGGCTAGGTTAGATCTAGAATCTAGATTACTTGATTAAAATAAAACATAGATCTAGAGCTAATATATGATCCTTAATTAATTACATCTAGATTGAAAAATAGCGTTCGATTTCTGTGACATCTTTTTTCTTTCCTGTTAGGCTATGCCTTATGTTTTCTTAATTATGTTTTAGCCTTCAGGCCTGTAGGCTACTCTGCTTGTTGATTTTTTTTTTGCATTTTTAAGGTGGCGAACGACGTTGCATTTTCCTAATATGGCGCAGGTAAAAAACAAGATTCTATTCAAGTCCTCTCTTTGAGCATTTATGACCTAAACATGTCTATTGCATCAAATAGAGGCATTATAATACCATGAACGTAAAATTGCATTTGCACTTTAGGGTCAGCATGGACTGTAGTTGCATAGTTCATAAACTTATTGTTTTGAAAATAAGATTTTGTAGAAAATAGCAAATATTGTCCTAAAAGCTAAATCAACAACATTCTCTTAGACACGTTTAGAAATCAACATTGATGAAGGTAAAAAAAATATTCATCTGTGATTGATTGTCTCATGAAAATTGCTCGTCGAAGATTTAAATAAAAAAAAGTCAGTATTCAATAAAAAAAAGTTTTATATCTTTGCCATAATAGAACATATTCCGGGACTCGTGGTTGTTCTAGGCAAAAACGTTTTCTAGCTAAAAAGTTATGTTCTGTTACAACACTAACATCTTTAAACGTGAAAGTTGTTACTTTCAACAATTTTAAACAGATTTTTCAATCAAAAATGTGTTTTGGTCAATCCATTTTTCACACAAAAGCTTATCTTTGTAATGAATTGAAACTTTTTTCCAACATTTCCATTTTAAAAAATATAAATTCTATAACTAATTTTGTACGTATATTTGTAAATCAAAATTAATTTAAATAGATCAAATGTCTGACATGCTAACATATCTTCCACTATTGATTAATATGTCTTAATAAGAACAACTTGTATAGGATTTAAGGATTACTCAAATGTCACGATTTTTCCTTGGATAAGAAGTGATGTTACAAAGAGGCATGAATACATCAATTAAGCATGATTTTGATAGAACTGTTACCATGAGATTTAATTTGGGAACAACATGGTGCACACTATGAATTAGTATAATATACATCGCACAGCCTATATTTCTATCAGTCACAAATCTAAGTTGAGAAAAAAATAAACCAATTCGAATGCGAGCTAACAATAATGAAGGCCCTGCTATCTCCAGTAGCTGTTGACAGAGAACTAATAGTTTGAACTGGACAAGGTCACTTCTCTCATTATTCTCCCGTGTACTCACAGGTGCGAGGAAATTTGCAGTGAATCTTGTATAATTTCCCTCAGCCAAATTGATGAAGTTTGTGCCTAGTCTTGGTAATTCTGCTCAGTGTGTTATTTTTACTACAGAAATTAATGAGACCGCGGTTTATTACAAACGATAACCGTGTGGTCTTCTGTGCTAGAATGACAGGTTTTTTGGGGGGATACACACGAAAAATTATATGAGGGTGTTATATTAAAACATTAGAGATGACTATAACGTGGCCATCTTTCATTGTGAGGAAGACTAGAGATTTCCAATATAACATGGTTTCATAATAAATGCTGTATATTTTCTGTACTTCAAATATTCTCAGAAAAAATCAAAACAGGATTTTTAAAAATCTAAACCACAGCTAGAAGAAAGAAATACAATATTACCATCAACCACACTAAGGGTAAGCGTAATCTGATTTAATATCCTAATATTAGACTCCATCACGACGCCCTAATATCCTTTGATACTTACTTAATCCTTGTTACATGCTAAGATTTAAGCTTCCCAGAAAGAAAATTAGTTTAGATTTATCTCTTTGTGCTACTGACCTTGGCCCCCAAAGTCCGGTGAGATTTCGTCCCTCTATATTGCCTCGCATACCTTTTATCTAGAAAAAAAAATACATCTAACGATAAGGTCTTTCTTATCTACGTGTGAATTAAACTTATCCCGTGTGCTAGTGATAGAATTTTATTGTGGAAATCTTTATGGCTCTGAAAAAAAAGTAAATGAAAAAAGTACATTTGCACCTAACTGAAGTTTAGTCGGCGTTAACAAAGTTGTTGCTCGGAAATACAAAGATGCCCTGAACGGTTGTAAGTAATGGATATTTGTCTAGTCTAGAAGGTCAAAGCAAAAACGGTATCAGATTTGCACCACTGTGAAGGAATCGAAGAACAATGAAGGTAATTTACCCTTTTGAAAAAGTCAATTTGTTGTAATAAGACAGGCAGCTTTATCGGGTGATTTTTAGAAACTAGTTTGTCTTTCACTGTACTGTACCCGAAAAAATATAAAACTTTTTAAGGTTTCACGCAATGTGCCCAGACATCCAGAAACTAGGTTGAAAATAAAATAGGGCTAATATAGAAACAATGACAATCATCAATAAACTCAGAATATATTTATCTCTAAATGCTTTCTTTCCTATTTTTTTACTTAACTAAATACATTATTTTAGATCTGTTAAAAGTCTCAAGCTAATAATTGTTAATTTGCCCATGAATCTACGTGGGATAGGCGACTTCTGGGTTTCCTCATGTGGGCTTGGATATGACTTGGAGGAAAAAGCTCATATAGTTATAGATAGTGACAAACGATGCGCACGATTCTCTCACAGTCTCAGTATTGATTGTAGGGATTAGGGCAGAGCTAATAACTCAAGGCCTCCTTGGATATGTTTAGATGTTAGAGAAACAGATGGAGACAGATATCGGATATGGTTAATGCTTGGACACACACGGGCAGCGAGAGCACATACAGGGTAAAGGAGAAAGCCAGCCTGCGAGAAAGCCAGAGAAGTATTATAACGATACAGAGATATACTAAGAGAGATAGGGGAGAGAGAGAAAACAGAAAGGCAGAAGGCACTTCGAAATTTCTTGTACAAGATAAGCAATTAATACACATTCAAATGGGGAAGTTTATATATTTCTGTGAAAAAGAGAGAGAGAAGGGGGGGGGAGGGGGAATTGAAGATATAGAGAAATAGGCAGAGAGAAAAGGAAAGCGAAACAGGTTACAAATGGGCATCAGTCAAGGTTGCTGACGCAACGCGATGGAGAGGTAGATTTGATCTAATATAAACATGAGGCTGGAAGCAGGCACTTAGGCAGATGTAAATAAGTATAGGAAAATGAAAGAGCAGTAAAGTTAGTAAACATATCATGGATAGAAAGGAAATATTGTAAGGAGTCTCTATGAGATGGTGAAAAGAAAAAATTGTACCTTACGAACAAAACAAAACGAAGAATAAGTACATTTAAAGTCTAAGATCTTGATTGTTTCTACTTTGGATGCACTTAATTTGTGGGATTTTGGGGGAGGGGTAAATAAACTAATACCAATAATGGTTCTGTAAAAAAGACAATTATTTGGTCAAGAGATTAGTCAAAAAATGTTTCAGAGACATAAATGTGTGAGAAGAGAGGAAATGAAACAATGAAATCAGAAAAGAAGTAGTTTGGAGAGAACTTTAAAACAATTCCTACAAATTGGAGCGTTTCACCAGAACGTTCCTAGGGTATCGACTTTTTTGAGCGATTAATATCAGATGCTATTCAACAGCATAACATTTTTTACAATTTTTTTTGCTTTAATAGATCGCGCCACTCTATGACATTTCGTTTAATGAAAGACACAACTGAAAAATAGTTTAAAGGTTTTTATCCATTACCAAGTGGGGTTTTTTTTATAAACTTTTTTTTCTTTTTCAATGACGTAACAAAAGGAAAGTAATACAAAGACAATACAAAAATTAAAGGGCCATACAGAAGAAAGTGGCAGATTCAATTTTATTCAATCAATACAAGGTTACATTAGAACATGTATTTAAATTAGGCAATGCTCAGTCAGGCGGGCAGTTTCAAATATTATAAATATTACAGTGAAGTGGACTATTATCTCTCTGTCTCTCTTTCTCTCTCTCTCTCTCTCTCTCTCTCTCTCTCTCTCTCTCTCTCTCTCTCTCTTTCTCTCTCTATCTGTGTAGCATTCGTTCTCTTTTGTCACATCGTACAATCACATGTACTCCTCTTAACACATCCTACTCAACGAAACACCTTATCCTAATGTGTCCTTCATTTAATCAAAAAATTCAATTAGAACAATCTTTTAATTCTAATTCTATTAAAATCTTTTACGGCTTGGGGAAAGAGGCTATTTACTAATCTTTTATTTCCTTTGAACTCTCTTAGTCTTCGCCCGTGGGGTAAAAAAATGAAATATTTACATGCTGGGTGGTTTTCATCTTTCAAGATCTTTTCTGTTCTGACTGACATTCTTTCTTCATATAGACTTTCAAGAGATGGCAGATTCATACCAATTAACTGTTATTATTTGAGACAATTGAGTTAAGTCTTTTTATGTCCTTTTTTGCTGTACTTTCAAATCAAACAATAATCGATTGAGTTAAGCACGTTATTGACATTAAATGACCTAAGTTTTCTTTAAAAGTACATACGCTCTCTGGTCTTTTTGTATATTCTGTGTTTATTTAATTCCCAGCTTAATGTGCTAGACAGAATGGTGCCCAGGAAAAAAAATTACATTGCATATATACATTTAGATGAACTAGTAAACAATAGAAAAACTACCTGAGTTGACGACATTATAACTATCTGTAATTGCACACAATATAATGTACATATCAATAAAACAAGCAATGACAATGTATCATCTCTGGTGATTGCAACCACATTAATATTAACAACACTATTGTAAATACGATACTAATTAAAGATAACAACCAATCATCAGATTATTGTGATCCTTGTAATTTATCGCTTTCTTAATGGTAACTCAAATTTTTGTCAATATGTAAAGTTCTGCCCATAAGACAATAATTCTTACGCATGTTAATGGGAAACATTTATATGCTTGCAACAGCCGTTAAAGTTAATGTATAATAATTACCGCATGAAACCAATAATCAATAAAAAAATATTACTAGCATTAATATCAAACCATAATGAAAACAACAACAAAAACTACTAAACTTTACATTGATTGAGACAAAGAAAAAGGCAATATTGCTGATATTAGCAGATATAAATGTAGAGAAATTAGTCTATATAATAGGCTTAAATATATATATATATCGGGTGGCCAAAAAATTTCCTTAACTTCGTCACTCTATAATTTTATACTTGTCTAAGGTATTTACTTGAAAATACACACATAGTAAGACAAAGTATTCCGTCAAGGTGTGTGAAGTTTTAGACTTCTGGCTTTATTGGTTTAAAATTTATATTAAGTAATACGCAACTCGATGTAAAAAACCGCCCATGAACTCCAGTGTAATCAGTTTTTCAAGTGATTTGTAGAACCTCCTTCCACCTAAACAACAGCTCTAAGTCTTTTGCGCCATGTTGTTATTGACTTTTTCACTTCCTCACTACCTATTTGTCTCCAGCACCGCTTTATCATTGTTTCAGTTCATTTTAAGTTAAGGGAATCGACCGCCCCATGTAGACCTTCTCAGCGAGCGAGTCTCATATTGCATACGATCGGATTCTAATTCATAGATTGTGGTGGCCATTCATCTTTGGCAATGAAATCGACGCCTTGATGCGTGAGAAATTGTTGGATTGCATGACTTGAGGATAACGTTTGTGAAATGAGGGAACGAATTTTTTTTCAAAGCACAGAGATGCAATTATTGGAATTGACCTTGAAAATTTTCGTATCAAGAAAAATTATCTCGGTTTTGCAATTCCAGCAAACGCCAGCAGAAACCGTGACTTTTGCTAAAACCGATTCTTTTCGTGGTTCTTCGTGATTCTATTCGCCATTTTGTCTATTTTGGCAATCCCTAAAGTGAAGTAATTTTCATCTGTGAAGATAATTTGCTTAATATCTTCATTGGTAAATCTGTTCAGAAAGCACCGCAATCGGAGGCTTATTTTCTCTTTCACCGTTTCCGTTTTTCTGCAGCTCTGAATTCGTATGTAGACCTTTAATTTCGTATCGCTTTCTACAATTTTTTGTAAAGTGCGTTATCGTTGTTCTATCGGGTTGCGCAGCGCGCATTATAAAACAGTTTTGGTGCGGAGGTCGAAGTGTGTTTTTGGTGAGTTTCGGTAACTTTTTTAAAACAAATGTCATTTCCATATTTCTCAATGGATTTCGTTGATATTTTGCGTGTCGATGTAGTAATAATGGACGCACCACATGCCGAAGATATATGATATTTACACAAAAACTATTACAGATATGATGCTCAAAAGTTAAGGACTTTTTTTTGGCCACCCGATATAAGCAGATTTCTGCCGGAACTCGTACCCCTATTATACACCTCCATATCTTATACACGAATTCCTTTTTGTTATTAATTCTTACATCAAAGTTCACATTAATATAAATACATGAAAGGTTATTTCTGATTCTCAATAATATTGTAGTCATCAATATCTAATACAAACATGTCCAGCAGAGTACAGTAGGTATAACTTCTATTTTGTCGAAAACTTACTGTGTCTTTCATTGACTTGCTAGCTTCCTATGAGCTGCAGAGATAACAGTTTGTTGTAACACATTACCTCATTGAGTAGCCAACCTATTCAAATGATTGCCATATGAGATCCATTTTTCAAGAAATTTTAACTTTTTTTCTAAAATGTATCTGTAAATCTGGGGCTCATTTATTTTTAATTGGTTGGATTAGGTTTTACCTCTGAAACCTTAGCAAGGTATATATGTATTGCTTACTTAGCAGAATAATGAAGTCAAGAAATTTTTCCGTGGATATGTTATCATCTATACCCAATAGAATTAGCTAAATGGTCCGTTGTGGTCCATTGTGGCGGTCCATTTTACATATGACAATGTGTGCAGTTTTCTACAATTAGTTTTGAAACCTCACTCCAGAAAGGAACAACAAATTCATAATTCCAAAACAAATGTTCTATCGATTCTGGGTATCGCTTAGAAAATGTACAAAGTTCACTTTGATCACTGCTATATTTATCAACACTTTTATTTGGGTGAGAATATTGTGATTTGTTCTATATTGAAGCCACATAAACTTTCGGTCCTTAGTTGCCCCAGTCAGCGTTGTAAACAACCTACCTTGGCTTAAAGTTATTCCAAGTCTCCTTTACAATGTAATTACACCTTTAATTTTTTAAGCTGGTGACATAAATTTACAGTAAAAAAATTTGCTTCCTTTTCTCTGAGACACCATTATAGAGATCTGCGGTGGTTCCATTGTGACCGAATTTGGCGCATCACCGAGTCTCAGCTGTGCCGTGTAAATTTTAATAGCACGGGTGATGCTTAAATAGTTTAAGAACTTTATGTTAGTTTGCGGATATACTGTTTTGAAATTCGTTTATCCCAAAAGACTGGCTCTCATCAAATGTGAAATTCTATATGTATTGTTTTGTAATAGTTGGTTATTTTTAATTATTTTATTTTCTATTGTTACGTTTTTTGTTATACAAAAAACTGCAACACTGGAATTGCTACGTTCTTTCTGGAATTGTTTTCTTTGATATTTTCAAAAAAGTTGGGAGAGTATCATTTCAAAATAAATTGTTCATTGTCTTTTTTTATTTCTTTCGCCAATACTGGACCAATAGTAAAGAGAAGTTCGAATTTATCATGAAATGCGAATAATATTGATTTCCATGTAGCTTAATCGTTTTTACACGCTTAAGCCAAGTTATCTTTAAAGCTTCAATGAATGTTTTTACATCAGGCATACCCTTGCCTTCTTTGGAAGTTGCGGTGTAGCTTATCTTCTTTCCTGTTTTATTTCACATTTTATGCCATAGAAATTCGCGACAATATTTTGATGGCTGTAATCATTATATCACACGGGTTGGGCAGTGCGGAAAGGATATGTACTCATTTGGATATCAGAATCGATTTAATGACAGTTACTTCCCCAAAAGGAGTTATCTTTCTACGGTTCGATTGTTATATCTCTGATTTTATGCTGCCTTAGTTTGGAAGCAGATTTATTCCTGTGCTGCCTGTTAATTCAATAACAAAGTCAACTCCCAGTATTCTAAATGTCTTAAGATTCCAAGGAATCCATTCAAAGCTGATCTGCGGTAAATATATAATATCCTCTGGGAATCTAGGGTATCCAAACCATGGGGGCTAAGGGGGATCCTTAAGACAATCCAAAGTTTAAGAAAAATATCTGTGTGCTTGTCTTCTACCTATCAAAACATTTTGGAACTGAAGATAATGTGATCTAAGAACTGAGCCCAAGGCTGAGGTGTACAACGCGTGTTGCGTGGGGGGCTAAAGCGGATCTGTGAGATCCTCCAAAGTTCAAGGACAATATCTGTGATTGTCTTCTTTCTTTGAAAACCTTTTGTGATGGGCCATAAGATAAGATTTGAAGCAATCCAATTCTGTACCGGCCAATCCAGATGTTTTTGAAAGACAATGTGTCCAAAGCGACACTTGAGTTAAGAAGAGCAGTGATAGAAATATTGTCTTCATCCGCCTTAATGAGGAGACCATTTTGAATCTTTTTAGAAAAGCTGTTTTGGTATTGTGGAATTCTCTGTAGGAAAATTGCTGAAGTTCACTTAATTTTCACACGATGAGCTTCAAGTTGAGCCGACACAATCTTACCTTTGGTACAACGATGGTCTGCCCTCTACAGTTCTAATCCGCTATTGGCGTAGCGGTCCAATACTTTGGTAGTCTGAAATTCATAGACGCAGGCTTTTGAAGAGATATCGCATTGAATCAATGCTAAGTCTTCGGTGAACTGCTTATGATTTATAGAATATGGTGGCACTTTATAACAACCTTGGTGTTTCAAATCCTAACATGAAGAAAAATTCAAGATTTCGGCTGGGTTATAAAAATGTAAGTGATCGACTCAGATAAAAGTATTGTTTGAAATAACGATAAGACCTTTCAAAACCACTGTTAGCAATAAAAATATTTTGATGACTACCATGATACAGCTTGAGGCACATCAATAACACACATCATAATAATATACTTTCTCATTTTCCCTATCGTTGATCCAGTTTCCGTCTTCCACGAGAAATGTTTGTCCTGGTCTGCTTCGCAGTGCGCGCACCCCCTAACTAAGTCCTTCATGTTGTAATCAGAAAGTTGTGTTTTGGCTCGAAAATTTTCTTGTTTTGCATTGATTTTGCCAAGCTATGAAGAGCCCTTTAATTGCGTAATCTATATTTCAGATGAATTGCTGTCTCACGCAAAAGAGTGAGGAAAGTTCCTAAAGACCTTTGCATTACTCTGGGTGCGAATGAATGTCGCTATATGACCTAAAACTGCATGGTTCGTTAATCAAAATCATTAGATATTCGAAGACTTTGCGAGGTCAAATACTGTCGTGCCTGTTTTGTATGTAGGTAAATTTCATTGCTAGTGGAAAAGCCTCTTCTTCTTCTTCTTCTTCTTCTTCTTCTTCTTCTTCTTCTTCTTCTTCTTCTTCTTCTTCCTTTCCCCCCACATTTTTTCCTCGTCGATCCTCTTCTCATTCTTCGGCCTTCAATTAAATAGTTTATGAGTTAAACAGTCTTAAGTTTCTAACACCAAACTGAGAATCATTTTAAAATCTTTAAGCTCCGATTCAATCGAATTATTTGTGTTCAACATGACCGGGATGTTGATAGTTATCTTCTTTCCAGTTTGCAGGATTACATAAAAAATGTTTTTTTTTTCATTCTTTATCGAGCATCTGAGATATAATTAGTGTTTATATGAAGTTGAATGCATCTTCAAAATATAAAAACTAGCTTATCACTTTTTACGCACCAATTTCTATGAAGTTTTATAAATAAGTTCTGTACGGAATGATTTATAATAATCTTTCTTTTATGAACAGCTTTATCTCAAGCTATTCGTCGCATCAACACAGCTATATTCCCATGATGTCCTGCTTTCTATTTGATTGCTCCCCATTCATGGGAAATAGCTGTTAGAGCATTCATGATTTACAACTGCGGGAACTCTTATTAGATGACTAAAACTCGCTCTAATAAAAGTAAATTAGCTTACAGTATATTGACCTATAGTCATAAGTCCTTAGAGTGATTGGTTCTAGCGAAAGAAATATAACTGACAAATAATAAAAAGGCAGTTCTCATAAAAAGTATAATTCTTTACATTTGTCGTCTCAGATATAGTATTATCGTTGCGTTGATTTTGCAATTTTGATTTTTTTGCGTGAAGTGATAGCATGATGATAGCTAAAAACTAGATTTACATGCAAAGATAACTGCTCGTGCATCATTTCTTCTTTCTATGAGAATTCCTAGTACTGATAAACGTAAGGCGATTGGTATTATTGTCCGTTGCTTAAAAAAAGCCTCAGATGAAAAGCAAACTTCTCTTAATTTGTTTGTACTTGGCATTCGAGCAATAACCGATTGATCATGCTAAATGTTTTCACATGATTGAAATATTGTAAAGGTATGAAATTAGCAGTGGAGAGAGGTAGGCTTTTTAGTGGAAATGCCCCAAATGTCTGCCTTAAGTATGATTGGAACCTTCGACTTATAGATGCTTCGGCACCCACCGCCTTGCCACTTAGAGAAACATAGTTTAAACCATGTCGCCACTGGCCTCGAAAAATATCTGCATAGCCTTTAATCATACGAGTTTATTTGCATTTCCCTCAATTTGAGTCTTTTTTTAAAATGCCAGCTGTGAAATTTTTAATCGCCTCCTCATGTAAAGCGCTACATAAAAAATTTTGAGTTGTATCAAGGCACAATAAAAATGTAGGAATAATTAAAGTGCCGTTTTCTAAAGTTCTGTATATGCATTTTCATCGAATTCAGATTTACGCCTCTTACATGACTCTTGATATTGAGGTAATTATAAATGTATCGAGTTCTCAACCAAAATTGGTAAAGGGCCTCTATAGATCATAATATCCTGTGTATTTTTGCAAAGATAAAGAGGTAGAAATGAGAAGCTTTTCTTGATCTTTTTTAGAATTGTAAAACGACAAATATTTTCTTTTGGAAAAACGTTCTTCGACTTCTCAGACTTTTTTCTTTCTTCTAGCTTTTTAAAAACCATTAGATACGTAGAAATTTAGTCAATAAGTTGGCGTCTCACACAATTATTTGTTAGCGCCTAGGATTTTTTTTTTAGTTGATTTTTTTTATTCTTTTTCTTATTTTAAAAGCGTTTTCGAAAGTGAAAAACTGTTCAAAGTGGTCATCATTTTAAAGTACACTTACATGTGATGTTCAGTTACTCTCAGCACAGCAAGAACAAAAGTTAACCAAGTATGCCTGTTGCAGGAATCAAGTGTAACGGAACAGTTGTTTTGTCGTATTTTGTACTCCAGCTTTCGTTTCGCAATTTAGAGTTCACTAAGTCTGACTGCTGCTCTTAAGTCAGGAAAAATGTGACATCGTGCAAAAGAATTCAGAATTTTCTTTAAAAGGCTCAACCCTCTAAAGATACTACAGATACACTGTGGCAAACTACATTCTATTTCTAGATGTAAACCATTTCATGGACTAGAACTGAAACAAAATGATTGCCTTAAACAGTTTACTAGATGATTATGAAGTTTAAAGATAAACTCAGATTTTAAAAAAGGTCTTATCTATAATAATGGTTTTTGTTAATGGAGAGTGAGCGTATATTCAAAGTTAAGGAAATTTAAACTGTCAAGTCATAATTATAATATTCATCCCTATTACTTTGTGTTGGTGAGTAAACAAATAGTTTTTAGGTTGTCGAAAAGAACTACTCATAGCCAGTGAAGAATACTGATTTCACATTGACGTGGTGTGTATTGCATGTCAGCATTTCGTTGAATCGGAACGAATTGCATAATAATGCATTTCGGCAGAACTCTTCTGTGGACAGTCTCTAATTACTATAGTGTCAATAAGAAATTTAAAGCGAAATATACAGATTGAGAGGCAGAGTGGTTTACAACAGACCTAGATCCTAGATTGCTATTGATCTTGCGTTTGTTATAGCTGTAGATGTTGAGAAGATTCATTCCATACAGGTGGCTCATATAAGGTCTCTTAAGCTTCCCACTGATGTCTATTGACATTACTGGAGAGAATCTATGCCGAGCATAATTTACGCCTAGCCAGTCGAGCCCACCTTTCATAAAGCACCCACACCTGCAGTCAATGACAGAACATGTCTTACCCCTGACTTGATTAATTACTTTATAAACAGCCGCCTGTAGTACCCGAGATGTACCTCCCTCAGGTGGTGCACAGGGTAGCCTACAGCTCGCCTATGTCTGGACACCATAGATCTATTTACTGTCGGATGTTTTTCTTCTGTCTACAAGCTCGTCTTTCTCGCCCAAGGCTCCTTCAGGTAAACAGTAGGTCAATCGACCATACATCGAGGTCAGGCCGAGAGATGATTTAGTGGATCAAGAAGAAGAAGAGGATATAGGCCTATTTCGACGCCTTTTTTACTATAAGTCATATCCTTAATAGCGAGGCTGGACTGAAAACATGACCAAGGCCTGTTTGGGTTTTTTTTCCACAAAGCTTTGCAAGTTATATGTAGCCATAGAGATTCTAGAAAGGATCTGCCTTAATGATGGGAAAGGTTTTATACTAAAATTTGATGAATTTTGGATTTTAATTTTTGTGAGTTATAGAAATTAAGATTGATAAGTTACTGTTTGTTTCCATGCCGCGTTCCTTGCCAACATTAAACTATTAGTTGTTTTTTTTTTTTGCATTTTAGTGAAATTCAATATTATTACTATCCAAACTGAGTCCAAATATCAGGTGGGAGCAGGGCTTAGTTCAGCTTTATTTCTATTTTCAAATTAGTTTAATGGTGTCTAAAGCTTGGTTTGGATTGGGAGATCACTCAGAGTATCTATTGAAAGTATTTTAAGAATTATTGTCTTCGAATCAAACTAAAAGTCTTGGCACACAAAACCGATAGTTTCGTTTTCTAGCTTGTTCCACTTTAGTTTGCCCTCACAGAGTCGCAGATAACAGCGTCTTTGGAGAAAAAAGACTCTTAATCTTTTCAGAAAAGGGAGTAAACAGGTGGAGATTGCTACGATACAAAAATTTTGTTCAGAAGTGTAACTTGGCAATCTTAAAATGTTTGTGTAAAACTGAGATTCTAAGGCGGAGAAAACGCAACAATCAGGCAAAGGAAATGCCGATGAACGCAGCATAAAAAAAAAGATTTTTCTTGTTGTTTGGTGCAACGACTTACTTGGCTCACGACAAACAGTAAAGTAAAAGAAACACTTTGTGAGGACTCAAGTCAAAACGAACGAGAGGGAGTGATTGAGTCCTAGGAGAAAGCAAACGTACCGTTGCCAGCCACACAAGAGGATCTTTGACTGCTTGACTAGTTTGTTAAATGTTAAACTGTTATGTTTGTTGCCGCCACGCAGAGAGCCGTGGTTTTGTTCGCTTCGTTAGACAAAGTGCTTCAAAACTCGTTTACACTCGTGAGCAAATAAACACCTCTTTGCACTGGTGTCGGCAACCTTGGAAGGCCAGACGATAAAAGTAAGACTTTAAGGGCGGAATTGGTAGCTACTAGCTTGAGCTCAAACTCTGGTTACAGAGGTAGTAACATTAAAACTTTACAGTAAAGTTAGTAGAATCGTGTGTGCATTGAGGAAATGCTCTACTTGTTTGAAAAAATTCAGACAGAAAAAGTTGTCAAGTGTTAGTAAGTACAAGTGAATCTTCCAGTAGTATCATAGGTTTTGAAAGCACATACAAGTCATACTACGTTTCGAAAAAAAACGCTTTTTGTGTAGAGAATAATCTCAACGCATAAAACATAACTGGTAGAAAACTTATTACATGTATCTGTCTGTTCTTTGAGGAATGTTTCACGTAAAAGCAAAATGGCGGGTCTCCAGGCGACATATTTTCTGTGCAGGTGCTATTTTACTTGCGTGATCTGGGCATCTGTGCTTGTTGCTACAGCTGTGCGTTAGAATTGACGGTTTTGAGGGATGGACAAACCGGAATCCGTTTGTTTCATCTATGTTTTTTCTCTATATTTATGTATATCTTTCTTCTCTTTTTCTTTCTCTTAGACGCCCAAGGAATGATGCTCTATCAAACGTTTCTTCTTTCCATTCCATGCAAGTCTCTACTCCAATATGTAAGGCCTTTTTACGCTATAACTCCTTGCTTATCATAATCCATTAGTAGCCCCGCTCAGCAAACACACACACACACACACTTCTGTTTACCTATCTCTTTCTTTCGATGTTGATAATTACTGTCGTCCCATTCTATGTTTTCTCTCCCAATCTCTCTCAGTTTCTTTTACGCAATCGTTTTCTCCTTTTTATTTTCTTTCTCACGGTTTCTCTACGAGTATCGGTACTCTATGAAGTAAAATTATGAACTGATCTTTAACTCTCGTAACACTGGATGAGTTTGTTGATCCTGTTTAGAAGCTGTGGGGAAAACTTCACTCTTTAACCAGTGTTTTCTAACCCCTCAGATCAATGACTTTGCATTAAATTTTACGGCTGGTATTGATGACCTAGCTTTACAAAAATTGACCACATCAAATCAGATAGAACTACTCGGGTAATAGACAGCGCGTTCACCATCAGCACTGTCTGTCTTAGAGACATCAATACAGATAGAACTACTCTGGTGACAGATAGCGCGTTTACCATCAGCACTGCCTGTCTTAGAGACATTAATGCAGATAGAACTGCTCTGGTGACAGATAGCGCGTTCACCATCATCACTGTCTGTCTTAGAGACATTAATGCAGATAGAACTGCTC
>BMAT01005369.1:0-10006 GCA_019649035.1 Elysia marginata | reverse complement strand
GCCGAATCACTCGCGTCATAATCAGTAAGAATTTCGAATGGATTGTGAATAATATTACCTTTTTTCTTTTATGTGAAACATTTCAGTAGGCCACTATTACGACTATTGCTACTAAGCCAAGCCTTCCTTTTACGAGTGCATTCAGTCGCAGTGAACAGGTTACGCAGAGGCTTCTTCTTTTACCCAAAGAACTAAAGAACTTTTGTTGTTAGTACCCAAGACGCACATAACAAGTATGTCGGCGACCTTGTTTATGAAGAGGAAAGACCTATGTTAAGAAAACTGCCAGTTGCATATCATATATAATACATATTAAAATGTTAAACATAAGATTAGTAATTAAAAAAGAAAAAAAATGTCTTCTGTAGTTCATGCTGTAAAACCAAAACAATTTGTACTTATAAAACTGTAAAACATAGGAATAGTACTTAAAAAAGGAAAAAATGTCTTCCGTATTTCATGCTGTAAAACCAAAACAATGAGCCTTCTGATGGCAATAAAATATTTTTAGAACCTGAACGTGAAATTATGTGAAACATATAAGTAGGCCACTGCTACTAAGCCAGACATTCGTTCTCCTGATGTATTCATTCGTAGTGAACCGAAGACGCAGCAGCCGCTACTTCTTTAACCCTATGAATTAAAGAACAGTTGTTGTTAGTACGCAAGACGCGCATGCCAAGAAGGTCGGTGACCTTGTTTAATGATCTGGAAAGACCTACGTTAAGAAAACTGTCAGTTTAAGATTTTATTTCCACTCTAATATCAGCTAAAATCAATACCAATGACGTTTCACAGAATATTGCCACTGAAGCAGAGACATTGAGAGAAAAGGGGAGAGAGGGGGAGAGAAAAAGCCGACGGATCTTAGTACAAAACATGACTAATGAGTTCTTAAGATTATTTTTCAAAAGCAGCGTTATGGGTCTTTAAAATGAGAAGGTACTTTGCAACTGCTTCAATTAGGAGAACGTTACATTGTTACAGACATAGTAACTAATTAATGATTGTTTAGAATGTTAGTCCACCCTACCATCGAGGTTTATTTTTGAGCTAAACGAACAAGCGACGATGTCAATGTGGCCTTGTTCTAAGCAGTATAAAGATCTAGTAACCGATTAAGAAATTAAGAAATGAAAAACACTTCGACTTAAGAAAATGTTACTGAAGGAAAGGAATCAATAAGTATTAAGGATTATAAGATATGATAGATTTTATTAGTCCCGAAGGAAATTCATGTGACATTATTTTGCATATCAAATATTTATACATATTAAACTATAAAACAAAGGAATAACAATTTAAAAAAAAAGAAAATTACACACCAACACACATAACCCTCTCTCTCTCTCTTTCTTTTGAGTGTAACTAACTCTCCATTTTAAAAGACATTTGTACTTTTTTTTCTACCGTTTTGCTCATAATTTTTTTTCTACAATTTTCTTAATACCATAGGCCCCTTTCCCATAGTACCCTACCCCCACCCCAGCCCTTTTTCCAGGAGTCTTTCTATAGATCTGTATCTAGATATCCAGGTACTATTTTTTCTTTCTACACCCACCCTTTTATCTTTATTTTTTTTTCATTTACTGTTATCACTATGTATATTTTGTATTGATTAAAAAAATATTGTTGCTTTTCTCTTACTGTAAAGCGAGTGCCATTTATGTGAGAGTCTTACAAGTTTTGATTTTTTTGTCTTAAGAAGGCGTAAAGTCTATAGCTTTCTCTCTCTTTTCTCCTCTTAGAGCTGGAATATATACCTTACTATAAATATTTTAATTCATAGCCGGTACTTATTACCGCCTGATTGTGGTGCGATAAAATGCGTGTAAATAACCAATTTATGACTCAACGATGACCTGCCAAGCTTAGATTCCAACCCGAACCTCTTCATTTCGAAAACCGAGCGTCTACCCCTCGACCACAACGCCACGCGCATTAGAATTTTAGATCTCTTGATGACAGACTAAAATAATTATTATAAAAATATCAGAACTGTTAAATCTAAGCTTTGGTGCTCGCTTAGAGTCTAAATGCTGATACTACGGATCATGATTTTCAAAGGGAGTTCAATTCTATAAAGGTTCATATGAAGTAAGGTGTTGGGGTAACCTTTTGTGTTCGTCTTAGTGTGAATAAATGTGAGGTGTGTATGGAGTTCATTACGTCAAGCGGTTTAACACGTCACTCTGCCCCACGTAACGTGAAGCAAGTTTTTTAGCGTACAGGTCATGCGTTTATCGACGTGCCTTTTTCAATTATAAGTGCATTACAGACACTCGAGTAAAAGCATTCGGCAGTTGTAAGCGGCTGAGGGGCCCACACATAAATTATGCCTGTTGGAAATAGTGCGTAAACTCTGCCCAGCAGTATCAGCTTCAACACCCTCGCATGATACATGCTACACAAAAACAACTCGTCTTCAACTCATAACGAGGGGCCTAGATAGCTCAGTTGGTCGTGCTTCGCTCCGTGGCCAAGAGGTCGCGGGTTCGAAACACAGCCGAGCACAGTCCGGGCCCCTACTGGTTGGGTCGGTGTCAGTATAATGTGACCGGCTGAGGCTAAGTCATGGTATCCCCGCTAGTCTCTGGGTGGCAGCCCGTAAATTGTCATTGGGACCCAAGCCCTGAGAGCACCTTTGAAGTGGAATTGGGCTTGTAAAAATACCCTTCAATCAATTCAAATTATAACCAACGGAAAGGCTCCTTACAGAAACTTAACCCTTAAAAGATTTGAAAAAAAAACGTTTTGGCTTTCTGAAGGACTAAACGTCGACCTCCCGGAAGCAGGGTTCGAACGTCGGATCTCTTGGGCCGAAAGCAGAGCGTCTACCACTAGACTATGACGCAACACCACATAAAAAAGCAACTTTAATGATGGTGACTAGACATAAGGAAAAGGGCATAGGCCAATTAAAATAAATCTAGAACACTGCTCAAAGTTTAACTCTGAAGAAGCCAAGAACATTATTTCATGTTATGATTGGAAAGATTCAGACTGTGAGAAACGATTTACTAGTAGGAGCTTATGTAATGTGTCCACAGTGCTTTGTGGATCAGATAACGACTTTTTGTTTTGTACATTTCTCCACCTGGAATGAAATCGTAACAGGAGTAGCACTGTTAATGACTTTTCACAAGAATTATAACCTTCAGGCATTTTAATGTATTCCCATTTTAGCTGCTAAAGCACTTTTCATGGAAGATAAATCTTAGAGAGGGCCAGGGTGAGTTCCAGCTTGTAGCTATAGTGACGCTAAAATCAAAGCGGGATCGAATTTCATAATTGTCTTTCATGGAAATCAATTGTCTCGCAATCAGTCGAAATAAGTCGATTATGGCCTATTTCACATTAATTTTTCAAGGCATTTATATTTTTAGTTAGGCTCTAACGCATTTTTCGGAGCTCGCAAACTTTAAAAACTGCATAAAGCTGACAAATATTTTGGAAAGATGTTTTTCGATCTAAGATAAGAGGAAAATAGACTTTGAAACGGAAGGTTCTCAAAACAAGAATTCCGACGTCCGATTTATTATGACTGGTTGCGAGATATTTTTAAAGCATCTCAAGCTAATGCACGACAAAAGTTTTAAGGCTCTATAGATTTCATTATTACAAACAGAAACTTACTCTTAGTAAGACAGTTAATACTAGCCATGGAAACAATGCATCTTGGGAACAAAATCGTAAAATTTATACTTTTCCATTGATTTGGATACAATAAACAGGGTTCTATACTTAGAGGATGAACTTAAGTATGGAGATATTATGTTATCAGAATTGGTCAGCCTGTGAATTACATCTTGAAGACCTACTCACCGCCGCGACGCCCGTAGGAGTGAGAATATTCTCGGACTCGGCCAGTAGCTGCTCTCTTGTAGTAGCTGAAGGAAAGTTCTCTTCTATCCACTCACGGTCTGCGAGCACCTGCGTGAGAAAGATGTCGTATCTTTGCAAGAGACTTTGAAGGGACAAAGTGCCGCAATGAACATTGAGAATGGCACTTAAACCATTATTAAGAGTTTCACGCAACCTAAGGATATTGTTATTGCACAATCGTTGATGGCCTTGCATCTGAAAAATGCAAAGATGGATAAAGTGTAGCAATAGACACGTGGAAAGGCCTTAAACCATAATTAAGCGTTTTTTCCTAAGCTGTGTATAAATGTATTTTAACTTTAGTATCCTCGTCGACATTCTTGCGTAAAAGGTAAAACAGCATGCGTCTACCTAAACTTTTGATCGTGTCTGTAAAACTATAGATTTGTAAGAACGTGATAATTCCTGCTGCACTGTTTGCGTATTGCGTAACATTGTCTGCTGCGGCTAGAAGTGGTGACTGTCTCTCCTCATGGGTTTCTTTCGACCAAAAATTGCGTTTCGTTACAGATTTTGATACGTTTGAAAAACAAAATTCAATATGGAATACTTATTTAGTTGTTTTTTATTTACGAGAGCATTGTGTGTGCGGCAGTTATTAGGTGATCGAGCACGATTGGTTATCGACAGGCATAAGTATGAAAAAATTATCAGATAACACAGACATTAAGTGTAAAGTTACCTGTGCACCTCTCGGTACCCACAGGGCGTCGGGATCATCCACTTCTTTGAAGGCCATCAGTCCTAGTGACGTCAAAGAGCAAACGAGAACGCACGCCAGGATATAGCGCTCTGGGTGAGAACCCACACTCAGTCCCAACCTGCAAAGGACGATAAAGTAGTAGTTGTAGTAGTAGTAGTAGTAGTAGTTGTTCTAGTAGTAGTAGTAGTAGTTGTAGTAGTAATAGTAGTAGTAGTAGTAGTAGTAGTAGTAGTAGTACTACTACTAGTATTAGTAGCAGCAGTAGCATAGCATTACCGTTGCTGCTGCTAACTACACTGCTACCGGAGGTGTGACGGCTAATAATAATAATAATTACTGCCCCCATTGCTTCTGCTGTTATATTCCAACTGTTGCAGCTAACTCCTAAACTAGAACACGAGGCTGGCGACGTTCTCCTCACCTCTCAAATCCTTTCTCCAGGTTCCCAGTGATGACGCGTTTCACCCGCTGTAGGTGAGTCAGTTTTCTTCCTCCTTTAGGGCCGGTTGACTCAGCGGCACCGGCCGGGTCTTTCCCATCATCTACGACTATCGGCGCCACCTGGATCTTCTTCGTCATCGCTGGTTTGGATATAGCGAACCCAAGTGGCTGGTGTTCACTTTTGGGGTTGAGTGCCTGCCTTTTGTATATTTTGCAGAATTTCGGTTATACTTGGCTCTGTAAAAATATGAAAAGACAGAAATTAAGTTGGTTTATACAATATTATCGCCTTTCATAACAAATGTTTCCTGAATATAACTTCTGTCTTAATATAAGACTACTTGAGGCACATAAATGTAATGAGACTTAATTAGTTCAGTGTAAAAGGTGTGAACGTAAGCAATTCATATTCGAGTTTCTCTTTTCAAATTTGTATTACCGCTAAATTCTTAACTTTGTTAGCATTTCTTATATTTCCTAATCTCGTTACTTTCATTTTACAGGAAATTATAACACTGTCTTGCAAGCATGACAGTATCGCACAAAAAAATCCCAGGAAAGTTTTTCAACGATAAATTTTGCTATAGAAATTGGTTGATTGGTATTATGATTCTTTTTCGATAAATTTTATCTCTATATTATGAATTTTTCTCGGTTTTCAAGTAGGAGGATTGTCGGCAGGGTATTGCTTTAAATTTGTTAATAGATTTTTAGGTTGCTTCTTAAAATATATATGAATATATTAAATTTTAACCAAAAGTTAATGAAAATAGAGCATACTAAATGCTTACACATCTGTTCACAAATCTGTTTCCTAACCTTCTGTTTACATACCTCGTAAAACAACAAAATGTAGACAGCTATCAAATTGCACACGTTTTGTCTATCGATGTGAAAAAACTATGTATCTGTTTATGCCCCTATCCACAGATCACGTTATAATTCTATTTATCTCTTTTTTATCATATGCATGAAGCTATCCATCTATAATTAAACATATATTTTTACTCAATCCAACAATGTTGCTTTGATTGAAAGGTATTTCTCTCGTTTGTTCATTTGTTTAACCATCCGCAAAATTTTCGTACCTTCTTGACACGAACTTCTAACTTGTTTGTTTCACTTTTTCATTTTCTCCTTTTTTATATAGATTAGGCTATGTATGTTTATTTGTAGATGAAAAACTCGGTTTTTATCAAGACTATTTACGCTTCTGCACGACATCTGTATCAAACTGAGACTTGAGATTGCTGTGCCTGGTTTTTATTAGCCTCTCTCTCTCTCTCTCTTTAAGAAATCGTGTCAAGAGTAGACGATATCTGAGATGTACCTATAAGACTTCGCTAGAGCCAGGTGTACTATTTGCGCTTGACTGGACACTGGTGATTGGAACCTGAGTGTATCCGCAACTGAGTAATACAGTCGCTCTGTAATTTCTCTCTCTCTCTTTCTGTGTCTCTCTATCTATCTATCTATTTATCTATCTATTTATCTCTCTCTTTCTCTCTCTCACTCCCTCTGTGTGTGTGTCTCTCTCTCTATCTCTCTCTCATTTGAACATATCTTATACCTTTTATACAGAATGCATATTCCCATAATTATTAGGATAGAAAAAACTGCGGAGTTCAAACAGATAAGACACAAAACGAAAGAGCAGGATTTAGAAATGGAAAGGAAGAAGGAGAGACTGTGAGTAAAGGGGGCAAAAGAAGATAGATAGGAATGAAAAAGAATGAAACAGATATGTAGGAAGAGAGAAAGAGAGATGTGGGAAGAGAGAAAGAATGAGAGGTAAGGATAGAAGAGACAATAGGAGAAGAGGAGAAAGAAAAAGAATCGAACTGCAAACACTGTATCATTATTAAAACTATACATAATTCTAAATGAAAAAAGAATTAACAAACACATTCGAAATCTAAACAATTACATATTCGCCTTAGTAAATTTCTTCTTTGATGAAAGCGGTGAAAAAAAACTTTTTCAAACCCTACAAAGAGAGACAACTTCAGCTTCTTCATTTTCTTTTAACCGCTTTGCGCGTATCAGAAACCTTGTTAGTTATATGCGCACTAAAGGTTGTTTTCCACAGGATTTAATTTTATAAAATTGCACTAAGCTTTGCACGCACTGGTTTGAAAGGCTTTGCAATGAGCGTAAACTTCAGTGAAGTTAAACCATGCCCCTCCCCCCCCCCTACTCATCGAGACTTGTTTTTTATTTACAACAGTCTCAGTACGGCACCGATGATGCAGAAACCAGGTCAGAACTTTGACGAGGGCGTTCAGTTTGCGCCCCATTACACTCTTCAATCAACCATTGAGTCCTTGCATGTCCGACTTCTTCGATCTCTCTCTCTCTCTCTCTCTCTCTCTCTCTCTCTCTCTCTCTCTCTCTCTCTTAATCTCTGTAATATTATTTTTTTTTTCTTTTTAGCTGTATTATGTCTCTAAATGTTTTTGCGCGTGTTTGTATAATTATCATTGTCTGTCAAGCTACTGGATGCAGGTTTTTATATATCTGGCAGGTCTATCTATTTATAGCCTCACCTACTCATCTAACAACAAACATGCCAGGCTATTGTATGTCTCTTCACCAATCCCTAGCAGGCCAACTATCTAATCACCAGCTTTTTCCTCTATCCAGTTTACGTTCTTGTTATTTTCCTCGTTTAAATCTAGGTAACGTTTAGTTTAATCGTTTTTTTACTTTATATTCGAAAGAGGAGTTAGCAATATTGCATCAATTTTTAGGGTAAGCAGTAAAAGACGGACCACAATAACCCCCTCAAAAGGATATCGATAAAATTGCTAACTAGGTGTATTCTTCAATTCCTTGCCCTGAATGTTCTATTATTATGCACGTATGTAAGAGGCTTCAAGTGAACTTCGAGTAAAAGGAGACAAAATAACCTCTTAAATGGTACCGGTAACAACTATAGGCCTAATTGCTAATAGCAGATATATTTTATCTGTTTTTTTTACACCTAGTTCGTAGCCTCAACCGATCACCACATATGGACATGGTCTCAGGTTGTTTTTTTTTTTTTATTTAGAAAGACTTGAGAGACAAGAACCATGAAAGTTACATAGGTGCAAAATACTGTATAATACATAGCTTCAAGTTCCACCATACAAATATTGGAGCCTTGATGATAAATTGTTTGTTTTTTCCCAAGATACCATTCAACAACACCACGGCATTTCAGTGTTACACTTTTTACCCCTACAAGCTCACGTAAACATTATTGTTCGGCATGCTGCATAGTACGGTTAGCCTTAAGTGAGGCCCCAGTGTACGCGCAGGAAAGTTGTCCACCGCAGAAATCAACATGTTTATAACAAACATAAAACCCTGCCTTTCAGAAAGGGATTAGCGAGAGTAAAGAGAATAAGTAAACCAGTCCTTTACAATGAAAGCATACTTTATGTCTATAAATAACCATATCATTAAGGAATAATTATGAAAAGCCTAAAATAAAAGCTATTTAGAGTGGTTTTCTGGCCGTTTTTGGTATACTGCCTTGGAATAGATCAATAACTATTTTTTTCTGATGTGTTCTCTGGAGCGTGAAGACAAATTTGGTACCGTTGTTTTCTACAACCTTATAATGTTACCGCATTCTCTGAGACGGCAAAATGATTGGGTCAGCAAAATAAAAGTAATGTTTTATGTCAATCTGTTTTTACATACTCGACTGTGAAAATTCTGACTGACTAGTGCCAACCAATAGAGCCTATACTCTCCAACCTCCAAATAAATCTATCTTTCTTTTTGTCTTTTTTCGTCTGTTTAAATGACAATCCTTTAGTCTTTCTTACTATACTTACCCTTTTTTCTTCTCTCCATCGCCCTAAAACCAAAATGTGTGTATCTCTAAGTTTCACATTCTCTTCTCATTCTCTCCCTCCATCACGTCCATTATGGTAAAATTTACAAATTGTTACAAATTTCAAAACTATTCTTCTCTCTGCCCATTCATATCTTAAACTAATAGTTATCCCCTTCAGCTTTTAAACAAACAATTAAAAGTTCTTCATTCATTCTTTCTATTTCTTTTGCGCTCCCCATGTCATTTTTTCAGTCTCTGTCTAACTCTTGCTGCTTTTCCCGTTTTATCATCTCTGTAAACAAGCCATATCTCCCCACCCTAAACTCGCTTGAGGTCTTTGTCTCTACTTTTCTCTGAGGGTCTCAGTCTGCTTTCGTGCGTTTTAATTAGTTAAGGAAATGTACTCTTCAAACAACATAAGCTTTTCCAACCGACTCACTCACATCTCTCTCTCTCTCTCTCTCTCTCTCTCTCTCTCTCTCTCTCTCTCTATCTATCTATCTATCTATCTATCTATCTATCTCTCTCTCGCCCTCTCTCATCTTCTCTCTATTTATCTAAATATCTAGGTGTATCTATCTCTCTTTTGATCTCTCTATCATCTTTCTATGAAAAAAACATTCTTTTCCTATCTCTTATGGACTTGAAAATTCTTTCCAACTAAACGATTTCATTTTGCTCTATTCTTCTGCTGCAGCTTTTAATTTAAATGTTTTCAGAATAGACACTGTTAAGACAGGTATCAAGTCGCAAGCCTTGTATTTTATGTGTTGACTTTTTACTACTAACGATAGTTTACGTGCTCAAGTTATTTTGTAATAGTAATTAGTTTTCTCTGCGATAATCTCGGAGATAGGATCTCTCCAAGTGTGAGGAGATTTTGTGTAATAACTCTATCAAGTCAAGATCCAGTCGAATAGTCCCTGAGGACTTGTTTTAACGTATATTTTAACCTCTTTAAGGACCATAGTTTTGTGTGATAATAAATAATGGCAATAGTTTATTAAAGTGATTTGTACCTGGCCCCGAGATTGTCGCAACTTATTCGTTACTTTTACTGTTTAGGCACATGTCTACCTATCTAGTGTATAACTTTTAGATTTCTAGATTTTTTACGTTTAATTTAACATCGTGTAGAGAAAGTATCC
>BMAT01005368.1:17086-29887 GCA_019649035.1 Elysia marginata | reverse complement strand
AGAGAGAAAGAGAGAGAGAGAGAGAGTATTTGATCTCATCCATTTCCTTGCGTGCGGAAAGCAATGTCATGCTACGCTAAACGAAATGTGTCCTCCGTCAATTTTGACCATGAATACCTGTACAAGTACTGATGTACATGCTGATATTAATGGCTGATCGCGCACTTGATTTACGACTACAAAGCCAAATAATGTAGGCCCTAATTATCAATATTTCACTTACTTGCCATCATCAACTGGTCTCTTTGATATTGAACATAAGCCAGCACGAAAAGAAAAGCATGACGACCTGCAAGAAAAGTAAAAAGTTGGTCAAGAGTATTTTTAGTTGTCAATCGTTCCGATAATGCTAAACAAAGTGCTTGTTTTCGGTATCGAGTCAAATTTTTATATCGGTATACATGTATTATATAAACAGATAGAGTTCAAAAATAGTATAGAATACAAACAATATAAAATGGTGTATTTTTATATTTTCGGCGTTTATGATAAATAAATAATCAATGTCAACTCTCTTAGTAGGGTAGCAAAATGCTGTTGAGATATATAACTAGCCTTTTTTTTAAAAATAAAACTTACCTCCGCTATTTTTTGTCTTAATATGGCGTTATAAACAGTATTGCCAGAGAATTCTCCAACCAATCAGTTTATAGCATATTAGTGGTTTAGGCGCTATATAAGGACGCTCTTTCTTTTAGTAGATCGCAATGACAATTCCCTTACTTGAAAAACAAAGGCTGAGACGACAAGGTTTACTACCCTCTGGTTATGGAAGAGCCAATCGAACACGATGTCATAGCAGCCCTGTAAAGAGATTGAGAGAGAGAGAGTGGAGATGGACAAGAAAGTATTACTAAGCTTTTTAGTCTTATTGGTGCTATGCGTGTGATTAGCACGTTGAGATTTTTAAGGTCTGCGGTCAAGAGAATCTTTCATACGAAATACGCATCATGTGAAACCGGCTGAAAGTTGACTAACCTTGCAATTTTTTTCGCTTGAGACCAACATATTACTGTCGTCTTTCCCTATACATGTACTTGTTCCTGGATTGTTTTGTTTAATATTGCGTGTTATTACACAAGCTCAGCCGACCAGGTATCACAACTCTAATACCGGTACGTTATTGTTAAGGGACTTGATCAGCAAGTTTCCCGTGTCTCCTGATAGGGTCTCTAATGTAAGAAGGCATACTGGTTAAATGATGTGCTTTTTGACACTCCCGCGGGCAAAGTCTCCAGACCAAAATTTGTTGAGTATTTTCCTGCCGTTTTCAGCTAGGATAATTTTTATTTATCTTAGTGAGGAAACTGCACTATTTGGTGTTCAGGTATATTTACATACCGGTATATCAATACATTGTGTATATTTACATATATAAATATTATAGGTTACACTCTGCTCAAAGAAAAAAAGCAGATATAAAAAGAAACAATAATATAGAAAAACATTTTTAATTTGAACTTATAAGTACTTCAACTTTATGAAACCTACATCCTCTTAGTAATGTAGAAGATAAGTGTACGATAGAATCCAGAAATCTCAAAGACCTCGTTTTAGGTCGTAGGATTTAACAATCATCACGAAGGGAATAGTGAAAACCTTCATAGAGGGCATGGGTTGGGTCTTTCAAGATAGTTTTAAATCTATTTTTTCTGTAGGTTGCACTACATACAGAGAATCTACGTTTGGAAGTTTTTCACTGCGACTATCCAAATTTCTACCCTTGGCAATCAAAATGCAGTATGCCCCATATGGTTTATACTGCACATACTGTACTTTGATTGCCACGGGCAGCATAGGGCTATCAAAGCTTATTGTACACACGATGTTCATGTTGTTGACCGCTGGGTTGACGTTGCCAGTCTCAGCACATGCGACATTGCTGATGTTGATGTTCCGGCCCTTACAGCAGTTGATGGGCGTCTCCAGGGCGACCGACTTGCCTCCCACAGTCCGGGGTGGCCATCTCACAGAGCGGCTGAAATCCTTGTAGTTGTCCACGCCGCAGCATTGGAACTGCGGAAATAACATAGTCAAACTAATCCAAGTTTTCAGGTAGATCTATCTATTTATGATAAGACTGTACATTGATCGAGTTTCTAATAAAGTAGGTTTACTTATAACTGTTTGTAAATTATTTTGCCGTATTTCTACTGTCCGGGCCACAATATTCTCGTTCTAGGTGCGAAAATAGTACAACCAGGCTGATCCTCGTTGCCAGATACTTTGAAAAGAACTGAGAACCACCGAGACTAATAATTGTTGTTTCTCATATTCCTAACACATTAGCGCCTGGAACGTCAGGAAATAAGTGTTATTTACGTGTATGAGCTTAAGACTTGGGAATTATAAAACTGTTACATGTATAACAAAATGCAGTTGGAATTAAAAGAAAAAGAGCAAGTTCTAAATGTAAGGGAGTTTATGTTGTAGAAAAAGTAGCATACAGGCTGTGTGCATGTGAGGTTGTTCCCGCGACATTACAGACTTTAAGCAGCCAACGCGTGAGAAACGGAACCACCAACATATTTTTTAATGTTTATTTGGTATGTTTCTAGACACAAATAAACATAAACATTTTAAACAAAGACACCTAGAAAAAAAGTAAGCTTTAATCTGCCTTGTGAAACAGTTTCAATACATGTATTACGAAATGTCCGTAAAAAAACCAAACAAAAACATTGAGTCTCAAAAAAGAGTGTACAAATTTAGATATTCTGTTGTAACTTACACGCCACATAATCGCATTCCAAAATACAGAGATGGTGTCGTTGAATTCATGGCCACGATATTTCTTCAGGCTTGCGGCCAATTCTTCTTTACCTATCTGATAATATGCAAAGAAGCAACATGCAATGTCTAGATGTCCATCGAGTGAAAAAGATAACCGTGATGAAAATTATTATTATAATAATGATGATGATAATTATGATAATTATAATAATAATAATAATTATAACAACAACAATTTTAATAATGTCATAATGCAAAAGGAGAAAACTAATGTTTCCCGCCCTAAATAATACTTCAGCACAACTAATCCACACCCAGCTATCCACATGTCAAACTTAAAATCCTACTAGATCTATAGAATCTAGATGTACGTTGTCACGTTATCAAGATTTTATTAGTCTTACAGCAGAAACATGTTTTAGGACCAAAAGAGAAGGTGGAGGAGGAAGAGACAGACATGTAGGCCTACTTAATTATATAGGCCTTCAGAGATCTAGGTCGAGATTCTAGCAGTAACGTTAGGTTTTAGAAACTTATTAGGGCTAGCAGCGGAAGGGCCAAAAGTGCGGCGTGAATTTAGTACAGACGCGCGCCACATGCCCGAACACCATAATAAGCTTATACTTATAGCAAAGCGTACCGTGGTTGTAAAAAAGTAAAGTGGAGAAAGAAAGATAATTATACTGGCAGTAATAGAACTTAGCCTAGGTAGGGGATGTGGGTGAGGGGAGGGGGTGGAGGCAACATTAGAGGGAGAGAGGATAACATAAATATCTACCTAAGCCCACGACAAAAGACAAGAAATGACAGTACAGACTCCTTCCTGGCTAAACTCCGATCAAAAGTTTTACGGTGCATTCGGCTTAACACTTCGCCGATGTAGAGATATAGCTTGCAGGTGAAATTAAGCTAGATCTAGGTCTCTATTTCAACCTAGGCATGTGCCCTAGAGATGTAACGGCGATAGAACCAGACTCAACTGTTTTCATAGACTAATCCTCTAGTAGAATTAGAATCAGGTATTCTAAATATACATGAAGACTAAAATCCTGCAATAGATCGAGATTTAAATTTAGGTCCAGGTAAAGATAACCTCGCAGTAGAAACTCATAAAAAGAGGTTGCGTTAAGGCAAAAAGAAAAGTGGGAGAGGGAGAAACAGCTAAGCAGGTACGTATAGTACAAAGACAGGACGAGAGAGACAGAGAGAGAGAGACATAGAGAGAGAGAGAGATGTGAGCTGAGATAAAGAAAAGAAGGATAAAACGGTTGTAAGGAGATAAAAAAATAAAGAGAATGCGTTGTCAGGAAACTTCAAGACAGTGTATCAAACGCAAACGCACAGAGGATTAACTCATGGTATAGGGACAAAAGAGAAGGTGGGAGAAGAAAAATCGACAGACGTAATTGTACAGAGATGTAAATATATGGCAAGGGAGAGAATGCTCGGAGGACTTTATATAAAACATTTATGAAATAATCGAAAAAAAAAAACCCAATCTCAAAAACTTGAAAAAGCACATGCAAATAAAAAATAACGAATGTTTTTAAGGAATTTTTTTTAGACTCCAGGGCCTTTGTAAATTTATATACTGTAATAGAAATTTGTAGCTTTTTGTAACCAACTAGAAGAGCAACATGAATGTGATTATGACAACGTTAAGAATCAAGCATGCCTAGTGCAATTTACAAACAAAGTATAATAAGAAGGGAATAAAAAGTAGAAAAAGGGTGTAATTTTGTATTATGAGCGATGATTAAGTTTTTAAAACAAATAAAAAAAAAACCCTCAGCTTTAGGACATTTCCTTATATGTTGTAAGGACTTTGACTCCAGTGATGATTGATTCTAAGGAACTCGAACTTGGTTTACTAATACAAGACTTTTTCTTCTCTCTCTCTCTTATAAATATTTAAACCATATTTTGGATGGCCGTTGGTTTCTGGTTGACCCCTGCAGATCGATACCGGTAGTGTAAAGAGAGCATTAAAAAAATTTTTCCTGTATAGATTCTAGGTGACACTTACATTCCTTTTCCCATAGACGTACACAATGAGAACAAGTTCGGCGATGAGTAGGATCGAGCACAGTTGTGAGTACTGGGGGGGGGGGGGTGTAGGGGGAAAAGGCGAAACAATGAAATAGGTGGAAAAGAGAAATGGGACAGATATTTGTTGATATATACATAGATGTAAGATATAAATAAAAGATATAGACATAACATGCCGACAGTCCGACATGGAGAGAATTCGAAAGAGCGATAAGATAAGAAAGTTCTTTTATCCCGCCGGAAACTTGTTTATATTAAAGAGTAAAACATATGAATAATACAATTCAAAAGAAAAATACACACATTAAACTCCCCCCCTTTTCTCTCTCTCTCTCTCTCTCTCTCTCTCTCTCTCTCACTCTCTCACTCTCCCTCTTTCTCTCTCCCTCTTCCTCTCTCTATATGTGTAGCATTATAGCCTTCTCTCTTTTGTCACAACGAACAAGAAATACGCGTGCGTGCTCCTCTTAACCCATCCCACTCAACGAAACACCCCATCCCAATGATTCCTTCACTTAATCAAAAGATTCAATTAGAATAATCTCTTGGTTCCAGAGGAGTTTGCTCGTGAGCCCACCTTTTAAATTTTACACACAAGAGAGGTTAGTTCTGAAACAGCCCTCATTTACCAGACGCCTGCAATAGCTGCCTACTTCCGAATGGGTTTCTAAGATTGTCATCTGATAACACACATTATTCCCTGATATACAAACCATAGAGACGAGGCGCCGGTGGGCTAAGCAGCTTCCTATGCTACCCATCAGTGAGACGACGCCGATCAAACTCCCTATCACGATGGCGACGAACGCCACTGTGTTGATAGCGACGCTCAAGTCCGGCGGATTAGCTACGTCGTAAGTTCTAGTTTCCTCTTGAAAACAAAATTTTAAAAAAGATAGTCATATTATCTTCTCATATTCATAGAGGGAAAAATTCTTTATAGTTACCGCACTATATTAATGCTAGTTTTAGTGTCATAAGTTAGAGATATTATCTCCTCATGTTTGTAGAGACAGAAAATGCTTTCTTCTATTTCACTGTGCTAGCTTTAGAGTCATAAGATGGAGATATTATCTTCTTATATTCATAGAGTGAAAAAAATTTTTTTTTCTATTTCATTATGCTGGCTTTAGTGTCATAAGTTGGAGATATTATCTTCTCATATACATAGAGAGATGAGATGCTTTATTCTATTTCATTATGCTAGCAGCTTTCGTGTCATCAGTTTTAGCACATAGAGCTCACAGCATTTTTGATTGCTGTTTTTTTTTTGCCACAGGCCATCACGAACTTCTTGCTAAGTGTCTAGCGATTATAGCAAACACATTACAAGTTTGAAGCATTACCCACAACCAAAGTCACGTTTTATGAACGATTGTACTGAATATAAAAGTAAAAATGGTATAGATTCCTAAAGATAACATCTTTTACCCTACGTTTTTTTTGTTTTGTTTTTCGTTGTTGTTGTTGTTATTATTTTGCCTGTGGATGTGCTTCCAATTATTTTACAAAGTGTACATATTCTATATGAAATTATATTTATATTGTGGCATTTTCCCACTTTCGTGCATCTCGTCTAACAACTTTATGATGCAGCCTCACTCCCCTACTGCGTCCTAGACTTTAATTGGAATGTTGTCTGACCCTGCTGCCTTTCCATACTTCGTCTTTTTTATAACATCTCGGGCTTCGTCTTTTATGATTGGTGGACCTCCCATTGGTTTTTCGATAGGTGGTTCATGGCCTCTTCCAGCTTTGCAGAGTGTCTTCAACGTATTCTGAAATCTGTCCAAGACGTCGTCTCTTTCCATTAACATTGTATCATTTTTGGCTCTTATGCAGGCACTTTGTGTTATGCATCTCTTACGCCCCGTTATTTCCTTAGTTTTTTCGTAGGCCTGCAGTTCTTGAGTGGTCTTTATGTGGTGATCAGTTTCAAAACTTTTTGTTCCCAATTAGATCTATGTGTTAGACTTGCTTAGAAATTTTCATTAAAAAAAAAACCGCAATTCGTGGGCTCCCTAATAGTATCTTAACGATATCATTAATTTGTCATTTTGCATTTAAACGTATTTTCCTTATCATAATTATATATATAGATTATTTTGCAACAGGTAAAACAGCAACAAAAACGTTAATACTACTACTACAGCCACCCTGCCACAACCAACATCACCATCACCCCCACCACCTGATTCGAAGCTGCATCAAGTGTCCTGCCAACATTAAAAGAAATCACAACAACAACAACCAACATAACCAACATCACCATCGCCGCCGCAGCAGCAACAACAACAGCATTAAAATCCTGTAGCTCACTGAGAGTTTTGACAGCTGTATTATAAGTTCTTTCCGTCTTCTCCTCCAGCATTGCCGTTACAGAGCCAGCCATTGCAAAAATAGTGCATCCAACTGCGAACATTGTTAGGCCGATCATCTAAGGGAATGGGGAGGGAGGGGGGAGAGGGCGAGGTATAAATTTCAGTGTCAGTGCTTAGTTAAATCAAGGATCAAGGGGTGTTGGTAAGCTGGTCAAAGCCCAGGCTGCAGTATGACAGGCCGAATTTTCCAACATGAGTAGATGTCCTTATTCCCTTTATTTTACACTAACTTTTTGTGGGGCCGACCCATAACAACAAAGTACTAGACGAGTCCTCACTTGCCCCGACTGTACTAAGACTTAGTAAGAGCTCAAGACAGATAGACCAGTGGAACTCACAGGCACCAGTTTGTTTACGTTTTGACTGACGGCCCTGTTGAGTGTGGTGGCCAAGGTCAGAGCGGGAAAAATCTTTTTTTTTTATTATAAGGAATGAGTTAACTACTTATAATATCAGCCTTATCTTTGGTTTAAACATATATTATGAGGTCTTCATTCTATGTTTGATAGTTTCATTCGGTGATGTCCCGTCACCTTGTAAGTCACGAAATTAAAAAAAAATAAAGGTTTAGGAGATGTTTAAACACTTTAGGCTACCTTGCACCAGCTTTTGCTTGTTATGTTCAAGCGATAGATGAAAAGATCAGATTTTGTATTCTGTTGAACAGTTTTGTGTAAGCCAGTTGAATTTACCCTATTGTTCACCGGCAGTCTGTCCCAAGAGAGAACAAAATAGGAAATTGGGCTTGGCGTGCGGCTAAAATCTTCATGCTATGGTGGGGAAAACTGACTGTTACAGTAAAGAAAATCGAGCTCGCAATGATAGACAGAGTCTTGGAGATAGGTTATTTCAAGCGTCTATTCAGGCAGTGGTGAAAGAAACTTAGAAGCCTCTGTCCCTATATGCCCTTTAAAGAGACGCCACTACATCAGAGCAGAGTTATCGACTGTAGGAACTTTTCTCCGGCATACAAAGAAATAGACAATTGTAATGTTTTGGATATTCTTGGCGCCGTTGATTGCATGTAGTTGAGGTCAGCAATGATGAGACTTAGTAATCCCAAAACAAAAATATTGTATCTATTCAGGCACTGCTGAAGAAGGGCAGAGAAGTGTAAGAATCCTTCTCCACTATGTGTGAAGACAATAGTCTTACTGAGAACCCGTCAATGACAGAATAATAATAAAAGATGTGTTTGAAATTAAACCCCCGAAAAATGTTAATTGTATTGTTTTAAGCTCCAACTATTGACCAAGAAAGCGAAGAAAAAAAACCAGGTGTTTTATAATGCCCTGAAGAATGTTGTGGTGAAAATTTCAGAGCATTGCACCACAACCGCTATGGAGGACATGAATTATTGTTCATTTTTTGCATGCCCTGGTGATAGCCAGATTTGTTTCGTGGGTGTCTTTTTCAGGAAATGTGGACCCCCTTACGTCTAAATTTTCATCACTTTTTTCATAATGCATTAGTCTCAATGATAAGTCCTATTCCTGTATTATCAATTCCGAACATTTAAATTTCCACTTACTCTATTCCATACACAAAAAGAACCACACATAGTCACATTACAACCCTCTATGTTATACTCGTATTTTGCAGCTTCCAATATACTTTACATTAAAAGTCACGTTATAGCCATTCCCACGAACAAATGGGATGCGGGTAGCCACAAATCTGATTACCCTTCAAGACGAGGGAAAGTGGGCGCGATAGCTCAGTTGGTAGCGCGGGTGTCTAGTGTGTGTGGACAGTCTCAAATTCGATCCGCGATTTATTCCGGGATATTTTTCGAGGAAACCACCGCTGCTCACCTAGCTGTTAATGGGCCCCAGTTATAGAATGGAAAGAAAATGTGGAGCTAGTGATGGAGGGTAAATTGGCACCGTGTCATCACGATATTAAATCACGAGAAAAGTGGCAACCTACCATGTCGCTCCCCCATATGACCTAAAAAGGATACCTTTAACTTTTGAAAGACTAATTTGTACATCCTCAATTCCATACATAAAAAGAAACACACATAGTCACATTACTACTCTCTAGTAGTATAAACAACGGGAACGTAGTTTGTACGTGCTCACCAGAAGTAGAAGGTTGACAACGACCAGAACTATCCTGCTTATGTGTGCCACAAGACCTGACATCGGTTGGAACAGGTACCTCTTCAAAGTATGGCGATATCCAAGTTTCCTTAAGTCTGGTCTGTGATGTTTTGGTCTGGGGTCTGGTGGCTTCTCGTGTACACCGCCGGGGCCGTGCTGTGAGGGTTTTTCCGACGGTGATGCCGTGCTTCGTTGGAGGTTCGATTGAGACACGCTTAGAGAATGGTTTGATCTTGTTCTGTTGGCAAAGGAAGTATGAAAAGGGATGTTTCCGTCACTTCATCTGGCAATCAATAAATCATTTATCTGCCTATCTATTCATATATAGGCCTATATATACATGATAGCCTAGTCCTACCTTTATTTGTTACGACACAGTGTTTCTCGCCGTCTGTTGGTATGGCAGTTCATCAGGCAACCTTACCATGTTACTCCCCAGGTTGTCTGATGAACTGCCATCCCAACGGATGGCGAGATTGCCGAGAAACTCTGTGTCGTAACAAACAAAGGTAGGACTTGGCTATCATGTGTATAAAAGCTCCTTATACAAGTAGTGGAGCACTGTATTTCATAACATAAAAACCTGGAACCTGTCTATTTATATATCAATCTGCCAGTTTGTCCGCCTATCTATCAGTTATCGATATATCTACCTATTGTCTATCTAGTACTTGGAATTTGTTTAGATTTTCGTCATACTGCACGATGTTTCTTACGTCTCCTGCAGGAACGCCTTCTTCAGGCAAGCTGTAAAGCAAGCGCTTTCGCTTTGTCTAGTTCTTGTTATGGTTGTATTGTTCTAGACGGTGTTTTATCCTGTGATGACAATGTGAGGAAAAAATTTCCTTTCATTTGTTAACCCTTTCCGGTTTCCCTGATAACTGGGTATAATCCACCCGAAAGCGACAGATTTGCCATTTCTCCCGCATTTTTCATAATATTGTTATGAAACTTCATCTAATCCTCAAAAAGGCTATTCATCTTCGATTGAATCATTCATTTTCAAAAATAGAATAATTTGATGTGCACCACGGGCGTTGAATTTGTTTTTCTGCGATTCCTGACAACAGGGTGTATCACACCCGTATACCCAAAATATACAATTTTACTACAAATAAGGAAGAGTGATTTGTTGGGTTTTTTTAAGACACTAAGACAGTAGTTATTTTAATTTAAGCTTAGCAGAAAATTATACTTATAATAAACTTACATGCTTCAATATAATAAACTTACATGCTTCAATACAGTATGCACATCATATTCTTTTTTTTTCTCAAAGAAATACATCATTACATAGCTTTATAATTACAGTCTTAGTTTGACAAACAAATACCCTTCAACTACTCAACATAAAAATACACCGCTTCTATAGTCAAGTAGACAAGCTGCTGCATAGATATAAATTCTGCATGTTTTAATTTTCCCTCTCAAGCCAGTTCTTTGATCCTCACAAGCAGGTAAGGATTATAATCAAGAGCATCGATGGACCTCTGGCTCATCAAGATGAATTATCCTGTACAGCTTCATACATATCTCGCTCTCATTCCCTCTTTTTCCACTAATTTCAAATAAAAACAGATTAGATGGCAGTGGTGAGATAGAAAAAAATGGATTCAACTGTAAGCAGAACAATGTGGGCACCGAAGCACCAAATGTTCTCCACAGACAGCTAGATGGCATCTTGCGCACGTCGCTTTCGTTTTGCGGCCTCTCTTTGAGGGACAGAGTGTGCATCTTGTTTCGTTTTGAAGACTTTATCACTATCAGCCGCTTTTGCTTTCTTTGCTGGAGTTGCTGAAGTTGACACTTTTGGCTGCTGTTTAGCTTGAATAGTGTCCAAGACAGTAGAGATGTTCTGCTTCACAGGGTTCTGTAAAGATGGCACAGCTGATCGGCGCACTATCTGTGCAAGAGCAATTGACCCTCTAATATCTATTTAAAATGTTACCTGTTGCCTGACACAACAAAATCTCTGGCTTTTTTCTTTTCTTCATTGACATCTGCTTCATTATGCATAGTGCTGAGCAGAATTCCATTCTTTTGACGTTTGCTTTGGAAGGACACCAATACTGATATTTATCTATCTATTTATCTATCTACATCTATTTATCTATCTTTTTATCTATCTATCCATCCCCGCTCGATCTACCAGTGCCTGACCATCGCGGCGCTGATTAGTTTTTTTTTTAAGTTTACCGAAACAAGTAGAAACCGATACCGGAATCAGGCACAAAGAGATGCCCGGACTTACTTGGATTGCTGTGACCGTGTAGATCCTGACAGCGCGGACTCGATGACCACCGACGCTGCCATCTCTCCTTTGCTGGAGATCTCCTTAGCTGTGTCACTACTGGACTTGCCATGTTGGGCGGACATTGTTCTCTCAAGAAGGGGCTCACAAAGTTTAACTCGCGGAGAGACAGTTTATAGGCGAGGAAACCTGGTTAAAAAAACCCAGACATGTTAACTAATTAAGTCGCTAAGGATATCTTAAGTTAGAACTCTTTCAGGAGAGAAAATTACGATTAGATATGTGAAGCCCCCAGGGTGAATCAAACAATGCGACTGTTTCAGGGCTAACCTCTCTTGTGTATAGAATTCAAAAGGTGGGCTCACCAGCGAGCTCCTCTGTGGGCGAGGTAGTTTATTCGAATAACTCTAGTGCTGAATATAAGCTATAAAACTCACCATTGCCCGAGGGGAATCGGCTCTGTGGCCTAGCGGTAAGACACTCGCTCAGAGATCGAGAGGTGCGTGATTCGATCCCCGGCTGAGTCAAACCAAGGACTTATAATTTGGTATTAGCAGCTGCTCCGCCTAGTGTCTGGCATTATGGATTTAAAGTTTAGTCTGGTCGGCCCGGTGTCAGGACAATGTGACTGGGTGTGGTGTACGCAAGCGCTCCTTACATCCCAGTGTTACAACACGCTTTCAATTGTCCCAAGTGCTGTCTCTTACATAACCTCGAAGTTGACTGGGACGTTAAAATTCAAACAACCAACCAACCAGCCCTAGGGGAAGTACTCATAGATAAATTTGTAAAATTCATGGAACAGCCCCATGGTCGCCTAGGCTAGTTTAGACTTACAGCCTTCGAAATTCATGTATAATAACGTGTTATACAATTAACTACTGTATTCTGTTTGCCTTGAAAATGAAATAATTCAAGGCTTATTTAAGCTAGAATTATGACTTTTATTCAGCCTCTTCCAATGGCCTAGAACATAGTTTTTGAAATTACTAATTACGCAGTATGTTCAAATTCAGACTTGTTCCTGATGTACCCTGTTCTCCTCACATACAACCTTTCCAAAAATATTTCCCTTGATGTAATCCATTTCAGTCTAAAACTATAATACAAAACTCTTTATAACCTTAAAGACGATTTTGAACTTAGGCCTAATTTTTCTTGGGTAAATAGAAAAAAAGTAATATCAGTTAAACAGGAGAACATTAAAAACAAGAAAACATGATTATCTGTAATTATTTTGAGTACCTTTGAGATTTTGTAGTCAAATCTATGACATGTGGAA
>BMAT01005366.1:290779-314340 GCA_019649035.1 Elysia marginata | reverse complement strand
ATATATACTGCCTGTTACCTTATGCCTTTCAATTTTGTTCACCAGTTTGCTGTCTACATAGATGGAAAGAGAGAGAGAGAGAGAGAGAGAGAGAGAGACAGACAGACAGACAGACAGACAGAGACAGTGACAGAGAGAAAGATAGACAGAGCGAGAAAGAGACAGAGACAGAGAGAGAGAAAGAGATAGTGAAAGGAGGGAGATAGAGTGAGAAAGAGACAGACAGACAGAGACAGAGAGAAAGATAGAGAAAGAGAGAGAGAGGTAGAGTGAAAGAAAGAGAGAGAGAGAGAGAGAGAGAGAGAGAGAGAGAGAGAGAGAGAGAGAGAGAGAAAACGACATAATGATATGTAAAAAAAAGACGTTTGTCTCTGTTTCTTAAAATCTACACGTGAAAAACAGCAAGTACAGACCGGCTACTCAGTTTTAAAGTATTTCTATTCTAAGTTTTATTATTTTTCTGCTCTACTTTTTCTGGTTCTATAATATTTTATCAACCATTCTCCCATTCAAAACACAGCAAATTTATCAATACTTAAGATAAATCACTTATGTCGTGTCGATTTCTTATTTGTAGATGCTTTAAAACCAAACAGCATAAATGAGAAATACTAAAACAGCGTGAAGGAATCGACATGTGAGCACAATTAGATAGGACAGTTATTGTCCTGCTGTAATAATTGCCATATCGCTGGTCATTGTTCTATAACTGCAAATCCTTCTGACAGATATCAACTTGAGGTGTAACTATTTCTTCTTTTTTTTTAAATTATTATACCCCCATTAGAAAATCAAATGCCGAAAAAGAAAGAACTTAGATAAAGAGCAACCATCTTGTTCCCCTTTGGAGAAGGACCGTAAATTTTTCATTTGTCTGTTTTTCTTTTAAAAAGCTTTAGACATACCTACCTTTCTATGAAGTACTTTAGATAACCACAGACAAGAGGATGTTGCTATGTTCTTTTCTTATGAATTCCACATAGGCTTAAAACATTTTAAAATTCCCTAATTCAAATGCAAATGTTCGAAAAACATCTAACAATTTACATAATCGTTTTTAGAACGTCTAATTTGATTTTAGAAAAACCTATTCACCATGCCAGACACCTGTTGCAAGAGCCCTTAGTTGTTCGAACACGGAGTTAACTTTTAAAAAGGTAAATTGACTGAAATATTTGTAAAACAAATATTGACAGAAAGATAACAGTTGAAAGAAAGCGTTATTCGATGCTTGTGTAGAAATATCCATGGAGAAAAAGAGGAATGTAAAGATAGATAGATATATAGATAGATGGACAGATAGATAGTTAGATAGATAGATAAAAAGATATTTAATTGGATAGTTCGATATTTCATTAGATAGATAGATATGTTGATAGATAAATAGATATGTGGAAAAGTAGATAGATAAATAGATAAATATATAATTAGATAGGTTGAAAAGTAGATAGATAATTAGATAAATCGGTAAATAGATAGATAGATGGATAGATAGTTTAATAGATAAATATTAAAGATTTCGCGGTAAAATAACAGAACTCGTAGAGCACTCTACAGTGACTGTAGGAGCGTAATGGTTTTTATATTTACCTAAATTTTGTGCCTTTCCATGACTTATAAGTTATAAGTTTCGGGCGGCTGCCCTCATCAGACGGCTCGCTGGGCAGTGTTTACCAACATGGCCGACCGCATTGTATTCACCAACAAGAACTTTCGTTTGTGCATACAATGCGAAAAAACTTCCTTGCGCACATTTAAGGAACCCCTTTTTCAGTACCGTATAGCAAATTTTTCATGTAGGCACAACGAACAAGTCTTTTTCCCTGGCGTTTATGGTCTTGCTTTTTTTAATATCTACCATTCAATTCCGATATTTTTGTCTTTTGGGCCCAAATGTGTTCACCAAATTTTATAAAGAAGCTTTTTTTAATTTTCTAGTTTGAACTATGACTTGTTTCAGCTATACTTGGTCTTAAGGCATTTTTCTGCAAGTTATTACAATGTTTCTTGTTTATTTGTTTTTGTCTTCGTTGCAGTGGCCTTATAAACGTGCACTTTATTTTCCTTAAGTTATGACTTATTCTAATAAATTGTTTTTTCAAGCGGTATTAAGAGCGTAATACAAAAGTTAGGTACATAGAAGCCTTAATGTATGTAACATTAATAAAGACTCTTTTGATTTTGTTTTCAACGGCAAGTTTATAATTTTCTTCTTCGCTACCAATTTTACAACCTTTTTTTCTGTTTCTTCACCACCATGTTTATAAACCACAGTGATTACATCTTCTTCAAGATTCACATCTTTATATTAGAGTGGATAGTTGAGACGTGTTGGAGGCCTAAGTATAGCCAGCAGACAACACCGGAAAGATGGGGAATCTTTTCTCAAAAAAGAATAAAGGAGAGAAGAAGAAAAAGAACAAGAAGAATCAAGAGGCGTCTTCAGACAATCAACAGCAACAGGAGCAGTCAAAAGAGAATGGTTCAGCCGTAGCATCCCCTAATGCGGGGGATAGCGCGGGGAGCAGTCATCTACACAGGATTAGAGGTACGTGATTATATCCATCTTGATTTTTATATTGTGGCTGAGTAATCATAGTTTTTTTTTTATTTTCATATTGATAGGAAACCAGCATGATTTATTGATTGAAATTTGTTATAAGCCCAGTCCATATTTAGAAATGATCTCAGGGCTTACGATCTCTTCAAATTTAGTTTACTTCGACCCTATAAACTTGCCAACCTATCTCATATATTAAAATCAAGTTTTAAAAATCTTGTACACTATTTACAAGTTTTAATTTAAGTTTTCTATACATTTTCTCCGAGCATAACGTGATATTCAGGGGAACATTATTTTGTTATTAACTATTAAGTATGTGTCAAAATATAAATCTCATTTGTCTTTAGCTCTGGGGTTACCGGCATTTAACATAATTATGGATAAATTTACAGCTTCCAATCAGTTTATTTATTTACCAAATGTTTACCTTTATAAGGGATACACAGATTTATCATATCTTGTCTCTTATTATCGTATACTTTAAAAAAAACACCTCATTTTTTCCGATGACATTTAATTTCTTAGAACATAGTGAGTGTAAACTTACAATAACACAATTATAATCTTATTATAAAAATTAAACCGTTTTCTATATCAGAGGGGATGCTCGCTTTTACAACAACTGACTTCAACTGTGACAATACGCCGCTTTGAATGTCCCGGTACATTGTAACGGTACAAACCGTGAACCGAATTAGTTCGCTCGATTTAAAAATGTAAATGCACTCGTTCCGTAGCACATACTAAGTTTGCATTGCAGGGCTGATTGAAGCAAACAGCATTCACGCTTTTTATTCAGTTGTGTCCCCGTCTCTATGTTGAGTATGTTCATTTTAAAAAATCGAAAGGAAATGTGTACCAAATCTTATTCAAACATTACTTTTACAGAAATACACTACGTATAAATTTGTTAAATAACAACTTCCGTATTTAGGACAGAACCTGTGGAAGTCAATAGTTATAATAAGTAAGCCAAAGGAAGCTCATGCCAGTAGATGCCAATAGATGCTCTCCAGTCGAAGTAATTAACTGATGAGCACTTTAGAAGATGATTTCAAAAAGTGAGAAATGTCAGAAGCAAAACACAGTATTACAAAATAGGAAGTTGTTTATAAGTGACTTATCATAGTATTCTGTACACAGGTGTGAAAAGGCAGTAATGGCGATAAATATTCAGCTTTTAACGTGTAAGATTTTAGCAACGTCACGTTGTCTCATAAAATGTACCTTGATAATATTTATAGGCGTTCAGGTGGTTGTCTTATTGTGCCTCAAGTCTTATAAACCGATAAGATTACCGTGTACTTTCAATGGGATTTTTGGCAAAATCGGCGAATAGACGGCCGGAATCAGCGAACACCTATCGTTGTCGGAGGCTTTTTTTTTTTTGCATCGGTGGGGTGATGGGAAAACTTTAACGCAGATTTAAGTCTTCCGATGTCGCCACCCATTTTTGCATCTTTCACTGATCCTCAACATACAGGACAACTATTTGTGTATCAAATGTATGATCAATGTTTCGGACATCGCTCGATACCTGACATATATTAAACGCGTCTAAAACCTGTATGTTACGATGTGTGATCAATGTGTGATCGATGAATGATCAATGTTGCGGACATCGCTCGATATCTGACCGTACATTAGTCGAATTTAAAACCTGTATGTTACGATGTATGATCAATGTATGATCAATGTCTGATCAATGTCTGATGGATGTGTGATCGATATTACTGATATTGGTCGATAACCGACTGGACATCGGTGGGTGTTTTCACATGAACAACATATTTTGCATCTATCACTGATCCTCAACACATCGGACAAGGCCTAAACAATGCCTGGCAGATAATTAGCCAGTGTCCCTTGCACCGACAGCGAAATCCGAGATAGATCTACCCGATCGGACGTCTGTTCAGCGTTGAAGGAAGTGTTCAGGATGATCGACCGATAATCCACTGAATTCCATATGATATCCTGAAAATAGACCGGTCATCGGATGAATATCGTACGAGAATCAGCGATTAGTAGCCGATGTGCGGCTGATGTGCGACCTTTGCCTGCTGCCAAGCCGAAGTTAGAAAAATTCATTTGTAAAAAGTTGCCGTTCAACAATGAGCCAGTGTACAGACGGCAATCTTTAAGTAAAGATCTAGCTCCGATATGGAGAACATCGGAAACCCCTGGCATGCCCCCCCCCCCCCCCTTTTCGCCCCTTCCTCCCTATTACCACTAATCTACAGCCGCCGCCTGGCTTATGTGACTGAGGCCTAACAGGTATTTCCGCTTCCTGTGAGTTAAGATTATAAGTCATCTTATCATCAACTACTTCAACTTTACATGTTTTCTTGTTTGTTTTAAAACCTACTTCCATCGTTTCAATGTTCACAGATGTTCTGTTGTTACAAAAACCTGCCCTTATCCCAGGTCGTACAAGCACTAAACCGTTGATTGATTGTACGATGCATCCTTTCTATAGTTATCTTGAACTTTATGCATACAAAAAAAGCAAAGGAAAACAAAAATTTAGCCTCACAAGGGATCAATTTCAGACATCCCGTGAAACAATGTTGTCAACAGGTTGAAATGATATCATCAGCGAGGAAAACTATTAGCAATATGTCAGACAAATAGTCTTTGTTAATGTCGAAGTTAAAACCCATCTCAAGATTAGCCCATTACAGTTGTTTTGAAGAGAACTATTCAAGTCCAAGATGTGCTTTATTTTGCTATCTACCAATATCGACTTAAATAAAAGCCAGCCCTGTTTTGCCTAAACCCATGCGGAGGTGCAACACGAAAATCGTAATACCTCAAATAAGAAATTCACACGACTTCAGCCTTTGACAAAATACTCTCACACCGCATAGACCAGGAAGAAATTTCGCCTTTTCAAAGAATGAAAATGACTGGAACGTCTTGACTTCGTGTTCTTCAGCTCCATCAGCCCGATGAGAGGCAGCTAGCTTTCTTTTTCATGTTTTTTTGAAAGAAGATTAAATGGCATAATATCTCAGCTTGTAATCTTGAGATCCGGTTGTTTCGTTTGTTAAAAGGAAGTAATACTATAGGCCCTACATTGCCCTATTGTTTGCACTACATGTGTTATCATTGACTCTAAAAAAAAACCCTCAAGGAATTGAATTAGGAAAATAAACTACTTAACGATTTTGAGCAGGAAGTTAAACACTCGATCCTTTATTTCAAAAGCCTGCTTTGTCTAGAACGCATACTATCTGCTTTATGTTTATTCTACTTATAGTTTTTAGCTTGTCACAGTTAAACTATTTTGTTTCGAATAAGACATTTATTATGAATGATGGTATTGTGATCTTAAGATTTAACATGTCTTTTTGCGACCTACGACGCTTTAGGGTCAGTCACGAGTTGCGAGGCTAAGCCCTCGTATGTCTGTACGGTTCGACGGGGGCTAAATAATTATATGGGGCCGCTTTGACCTACTTAATATATAATGTGATGCAGTCAAGGTAAACTATGCGCAAGTCTTGACGTTTACATAAATGTCGAGATTTTAAAAAATTTCAAAGCAATAAAAAAGGTTCTCTGTATGGAAGAATTTTGTATTTTTAGAGCTCGAACACAAAACTCGTCTTGGCAACTTGATCCTGTTTGCCTTACATAGTCATCGATACCCATGTTGAGAAATAAGAATCCTGAAAGCAAATAAATTCATCCACTGCTTCCTGTCTCTTGTCCATTTTGTCCGAAATGAAACTTCATCACTGCCTGGCTCCTCTTGTGGCAAGCTATGTTCAAATGTCTGGTTTGAAGAGAAGCTTTGCGTTGCCAATTACCCCTCCACCCTCCTCCTACTGTACAACTATTCTTCTCAATTCCTCGCTGTCTATATCCTACACCATTTTAATATAGTTTTGGATAGTTAAAAATTGATAATTGATCTTCTCATCTGCCATATAATCTAAGTTTCGTATTCTTTGCAGTTGGCCCAGATCAAGTAAAAAAAAATCTCGTTGTTTTTATAACTTTGGAATGGTGTACAGTTATAACCCAAACGTAAAATATATGCAGTGAAATATTTTCTTCGAAAGAAGCATGCTGTTTTTGCCTTTTACAAGAAATACAAATTATAAAAACCACAATACTGACATGAAATATATTCTAAAAAGATATTATGCTTACATAAAACGGGCACCGGCTCGTAAAAAGCGTGAATAACAATAACGTAAGTTTAAAGAAAAAAAAAGCAACAAACATCATTGATAGAGTTCAAGTCTGCATCAATTTTGATGCTTGAAGACTCTCCTGAACGTTCATATTAAGTCATATGATTGTGTAATTGCTATCGAGTCTTTTACAATCAAGAGTATTTTACTCAGGCTTTACATCCCTTGAAACCTTTCATCTAGATTTCATTTGAAATTATTTCGTATGCTTTCCTATTCTTTTCCTGCCATGACCTCATTGATAAGCATGAATATGAAAATTTTGTCTGTTTTTTGAATGACTTAGTATTTCACGAATAGGAAAGGAAAAACGAGAGGGTTCTTCTCCTTCGGCGTCCCTCAGTCATGCAGAAGATCCTATCAGCCTGATGTATGTGTCCTCAGAAGAGGGTGGTGTCTGTCCCCCACAGTTTTGGGTGATCAGTGTTTTGTGGCCACAGTTGTGCTCTTTCGTTTTTATATAGAATGCACTCCTGCAAGGTGTATCGTTTGCGCGATGTGTGGCCTTTGCACATGGTAGTTTGGCGGATACCATTTTATATTGGTGTACTCTTAGTGACCGGTTCTCAGTCTAAGAATAATGCACTGGTCTTTTCGAGACAGGCTGTGCATCATATCCTTCCTAAACCTATTTCTGTTATTGCTGTTTTTGGTCTTCTATTTCTGAGTGTAAATTCCCTTGACAACAGCCTTCACTTCTTGGTAGATAATGGATGGGCTTATTGTTGCTTTTTGCTTCCCTCTTTGACCAACTAATTGGCTCTTTCATTACCAGAAATTCCGCAGTGATTATATCCATTGAAATACAATGTTGTGATTCTTTAGGAGGGATGCTAATTGCTATAGATTCTGGTAATTGGTCTGTAGGTTCTTCATCTAGACCTTGGAGTGCATCTTGGAAGTCACAGAATATGTGTTCTTGTTCTCTGATGATGTGTTTTTGTTCTCTGGTGGTGTCTTTTTTGGCTTGTTTTAATGTGCTATAGGGCTGTCTTGATTGCCATAAGTTCTGCTTTAAAATTGAAGCAAACCAATCCTGTCGCCTTGATTATATACCATTTTGTGCCACCAGGATGCCAGATGTAAATCCAAGCTCCTCTCAATTCCATATTTCTTGAAGAGCCGTATGTGTATATCCGGGTCCAGGTACCATGAGGGCAGGTTTGGTATATGTGCTCGAGAGCTTTCATTTTCAGGTTGATTGAGTTTTCTTGTTTCTTTTCAACTCCTGTTATGCTCTTTGTGATTTTGCTTTGTTGTTCCACTGGGTGTCCTTGGTTGTTCTCAGTGACTCGTAATTGCTATTCAGTCACAGCAAGTATTTGTTTTGCTCATTTTAATCTATGTTTTTGTTTTCTCTTTGAAGATGTCATGGAGTAGGTGGTTGGTCTTCCGTTTAGTCTTCTTATGGAGAATAAGGATTTTTTCTCTTTTCCAGAGTGTCAATTTCTGCTTGTTTGTGTTGTTCAGTTGTTAGGGTTGACTTGGTGGCTTCAAGGATTATCCTGAGGTCCTGATTCTGTGTCGTGGAGAGAGAGGTTGATGTTGCTGCTGTACACCAGGCAGGTGATGCAACTTATTGCAAGCTGGTCTGATGTAGATCTACCTTTGGTAGACTTCTCTTAGTATTTTTGAGTCCGCTCCCCATATCGTGCCAGTTAGGTTTTTTTTGGATGTATGGTTTCCGGTTGAGTTGTTTGTCCAATATAACCCCAGAGAGGTTGGTGCCTCTTCTGTCGACAGGGGTTGCCCGTTCATGGTTAGGGTGATATCTCGTTCTTTAGTTTTCAGATAGAATGTAATGGCTACTCTTTTATTGGGGTTGATTGTCAGCCCGTAGTCCTGAGTCCATTTGAAAACATTGTTCACAATTTCCTATGACTTTTGCTGTGATTGCATAATCGGCTGAACTTCAGATAGCGAAGTCATCTGCGTATACGGTGTGCTTCACACATAGGGTGATTGCTGTTGTAATATCATTGATGTATATGGGGAATAGGGGTGGTGAGGTGGCACTGCCTTGTGGCACACCTTCTTTCATAGTACTGAACATATAATTTAATTTGCTTGCTGTAATGTTTGCCATCATGTTTTAATCTGGCTGTTCGGTTGTGTAGGAAGTTTGAGATTCCTTTAAACATGATGCCTTGGATATCCGACTGTAGCAGTTTGAGGCGCAATCCGTCTTACTAAAGATTGTCGAAAGTCTTTGACAGATCAAAGAACACGCTCGCCATTGATGTTTTGCTCCTGGAGGGCATGTTCTATGTTCTATACAAAATATGTCAGCTGGTCCTATGTGGTTTTGTTTTTTTTCCTTCTGGATTTAGATTGAGTGGGTAAGATAATGCCGTTAGTACCTAGGTGATGCATTAACCGTTTCATGATGATGAATTCTAGTTTTTCTGATTTCAATAGTTTTCTTGGTTGGGTGACCAGTCGTTTTGCTCTGTCTTCCCCTAGCGCAAGACGGACAAGAGTCGCCAGAATTTGGGGTGAAACCCTTCGAGTCTGGGCGTCTGACACCATCGCCGCCTGACTGCTCACAAAAGTGACATCATAACCTCACGATGATGTCTGCATGGCCATTAGACAGATAGATGGCCTGATCCGATTTCGGTGGACTTGGTGCTTTTTCTGTAGGGGTGACCGCCTGATCGGCCACTAGCCTTTGGCATGCATAGATCTCCCACAAGGCAGCAGGGGCATTACATTGGAGTTTTTCTTCTCTTAGACAAATTGCTTTACTGGGCTGTCGAGCTTTGTTTAACCGTACAAAGTGGTTGGTAAGAGGATTTTTCTATGGCGTCTCTGACTCGCGAGATACCTCAGTCATTGAGTTTGCGACCATTTGAGCAGGATACACCCACATTCCTCAGTACTTATTCGCAGCTGACTCCCAATATCTGGAGGTATTTACCATCCGCCACCCATGACGCGCTGCTTTGGGGTTGGTCGCCCAAGAACGAGAGGGTAAAGTCAGGTTAAACTAGATTTATGCACGACGGGCCCGCACAGGAGGACGAAGCTCATAGCGGAGGAAATGCAAGATGGCTGATGGGATAACGGGGCCCGTCAGCCAATCTTCTGTTGTAAGACCCATGTTACCTATCGGTGTTTTTACGTCATACTTTATCGTCGTCGGCGCGCAAGGTCTCTAATGATGAGGGTGTTGGGAACGTTCGAGACGACCTATCTCCAGCTAAGCTATAATCATATCATTGAAAAGCTCAACAAATGAAGCCTGACATTACCTTGGTAAGCAAGAGCCCTGAAGTTTAATATAAAAACTCTTTCCTTTCATTATTCCCATGATCCCGTTGAAGGACATGTGCTATCTATTGCATTTTAATGGTGTGTTTTGTTTATTTTTGATGATCCTTTGATCCCCTGAAGCTGAAAGTCCATAGTCACGGCAGCGGGACAGCAGCGGCACGAAATATGCGGTACAGCAAGCGGTAACTTCAATGATTGCATCCATCACAGAAATCTGAAAATATGCTAGATTTCTGTGATATTCCATAGACATGGCAAGGCAGCGGGACGAAATGTGCATACCGCAAGCGACAAATTCTGTGCTGCTTGAATCCATAGACACGCCTCGCCTGCAAATTTATCTGCGGTACCTAAGCGGCAGAATCGCTCCTGTGTCCGCTGCCGTCCCGCTGCCATTCAGTTACCGTGCCTATTGATTTCCAGTTTTACTTTACCTCTGAAGCCGACGCAACAACTTTCTCTTGCCGCCGTAGTTTTCAAAATAATCATACAGACAACAGCAATCTTGAACCTTAATGATTACCAGAGAATATAAGTAATTGGTTTAATTTTTCTCATTTCTGTTTTCCCAGTGAAAGCTATGTACAATTTCAATGGAATGAGTGAAGATGACCTGCCGTTTCAGAAAGGAGACCTTCTAGAAGTTGATGAATCAGCGTAAGTAATGTCTTGCGATAGCGGAAAAAATGGGACTGAAACAAACTATTTTGTTTCCACCTTTTTGTGGTGGAGGGGGGCAGAGGGGAGAACAAGATATATGAATAATAATTGAAATAATGATGCTGATATTGCTGATTGAGATTTTAAAACAAGGAAGAAGAAAAAGAGGAGGAGGAAGGCGGATAAAAACGGTAAGAAGGAGAAGGGAGATAAGAATGAGAGCTAAAGAGAAGGAAAACGAGAAAGACGAGGCAGAAAATAATTGAAACGGAGCTAGAAGGGAACAATAAGAAGGAGAGGGAAAAGATAAGTGATGTAGAGGAAGAATTAAAGTAACTTAAAAAGAGCAAGAAAACAAAACTTAATAATTCGACGGAAAAATAATCTGAAATGAATGAAGAACATTGTAATTTATGTGATTGCACACTGGAACTGATGACTTGAGCATAACGAAATGGAGTAGAGAAAAGACGTTCTTTTACATCTAAAGAATGACAACAGAAATAAAAGATAACTTTCTAAATGCCTTTGTATGCTTCCTTCTACAGGCTAGCTGAGTCAAACGACTGGTGGTACGCAACACATCTTACTACAAAGCAAAACGGATACATTCCCGGTAACTATGTCACCAAAGATGATTCCACGCCGCAGAGTCAAGAGTAAGTATCCTTCTCTGCTAAGTAAAATAAACACTCTACTTAGTATATGTATCCTTTATTAGAAGAAATTGATTTAGAAACCCCGCCCTTCGGCTGAATATGACGCTTGTTTGTGTGAACGTTGAATGCGTCATAACTATTGAGAATCGGTGGATTTAGCGTCTAAACGTGATGGTGAAGTATAAATGAAAGAGATGTGGTTGAGGGAACTGACAAGCCATAGTTAGCATCATATATATATATCTACCTTTAGGAGGTATATTTTTGGGGTTGGTAACCATTTACCTGTTTGTTTATGTGCTTTAGCATACCGGTGGTGTAAAAGAGATTGATACTCTCATTCAATCGACTAGTCAACTGTCACTACAAATTTGTAATTCGAAATGAAAAATTACATGACAGAAATATGTCACAGTGTGAAATGTGACTGTCTTTGCCTGCATTAATTTGTTGATTTTATATCTCTGGTTAAATTTTCATGACGACTTTTGGAGATTATGCCCGAACTATTCACGCATCATTCTGCACAATTCGTTTGTTAAACAGTCTAGGTGTAAGGATAACATCAAATTGTGATGAAAAAAAAATTGAAAAAATTGAAATCAAAACTTGCTCCATCTTCTATCATCGATGGCATTGATGAACATTTTGGTTTTAGATCTTAGTCATGTGGCAGTAGCCCCTCTGATACTTAATTACCCCCCAGAATGTCTGTATGAGGGAAAAGGGTCAAATGAGTGACAAAAGCCGAATGTATTATTATTCCGGGATTTCAGAATAACAATACGTTGTTTGGTTACCGCCTTATTGTGCTATTTCATTTTTACACGAGGCTGCGATGAAACATAATTATAACTCGCTGAGACCTTGGACTTTATTCAAGCACTTATCTGGTTTGCCTTACTCGAAAGCAAGACACATGTAGTCTTGAGGGGTCTGTCGCCGAGGTCAAGACTGGCGTAGGCCAATATACCATGAGCTTTAAACAGTTTCGTAGGCGGAGAGTGGAAAGTCTTAAAATCAGAGTCAAGTGCGTGGTACTGTGACAGTTACAACAACTTTAATTTGATGAATGAGAGCCCCTTATGATTTCCGTTATGTATTTCGCGGTCAGTTTTTTCTCGAAGATTGTAGAACCTTTTTCATGTCTACTTCCGACTTTTTACCGGCTCATTATGTATGCTAATCTTGAAAATTAGTCGTTTTTACACAAGTTCTATTCCACTGGAATTTAAATGTCAATACAAGGTATCGTAACTGAATGGTATTTCTTAAACTTTAAAGCTTGACAAGGAATAGCTGCATCTGGTAGAAAACGCGTAGCTTATCTTGTATATCTATACCGATGCACATAATCAGACAAGTTTTACGTTCACTGTGGTCGTAACGTCGCACCAACCCAGCAAGGACTTCCTGGTTTGAAAATCGAGTGTATCACCACCAAACCACATGACTACTTTTGTTCTCCGGTGCTGTGTATTGCCCTGCTTGATAGCCTTTCATCTTGAAAAGCTCATCTTTTGTGCGCATTTTGCAGGACCTGCGCTGGTTGCTTTTAGAGCTTTACCCTTCTAAGTGTTAGTCTGCAAAGAACGACTTTACACATATGAAGACTGGTTTTCCCACCGCCAATCACGAAAAACCAATCCAATAGTGATCAATGGATGCAAAGATGCGGAAAATCACAATGACTTGATCCATTGTGATGGCAGGGTATTGAAGACTTGCAATATATCAGCTATAAGGTATGAAACTTAGAGGGCTAAAATCAGGGATAAATAATAATAATAATAATAATAATAATAATAATAATAATAATAATAAACTAAGGAGCAGGCTTTCCGAAGTTTTCTGAGCCACCGGAGTGAGTTTGTTTATTTTAAACTTGAATATAAAAAATTTAATAGTTTTATTGGTAAAAAAAAACGCATAAAAATGAATAAATAGAGTCGTGTGTATTGATCCCAATAATTTATGCTGTGTTAAATATACATGAAGACCTACCCGTTTCGACCTAACTGTAGGGCATCAGCGATGTAATGAGTGATCGTTACCCATTGTTTACAATAAACATGTAAATACAAGGTTTGTCAAGTGTGAGGCTATCATCAGACCAAGTAAAGCCTATTCAAATTCTAAAACCTTTGCAGTGAATCAAAGTTAAGTCCGCCACATAATGAAATAGGGTAGTCCCAGTGGCTCTTATTAGTCTTAATAGGGTGATTATCTATATGCCTTCGATCTATATGACTTTTGAAGAATGATAATTTTTCAAACATTTTACACACAAATTGGAGCAGTTCTTCGCTTCGAATCATGTTATCCGACTCAACCATTAAATGATTCTTTAGCTGGTTTTTAATTTTCACTCCCCAAACATTAGGTCTAGTGCCACTTACGTTGCTAGAGAAACTGAGGTTAGGGTCGGCATGTCTAGAACTTGGGGTGCAAGGGGCGTAGGGATTGTCAAGTGTATTGTAAATATCCATGATAAAGTATTTCGTATCTGCCGTTAAGGCCCGAATGATAAGTCCACAGTGTTGGCTAAAATAAGACCATCTTTTGCAATACACTTCTTTTAACCACCGAGCAGCGTTGCTCAGTGGTTAGCGCGTCGGACTTGTGATCCGGCGGTCGCGGGTTCGATTCCCAACCACGACTCATGTTGTGACTGCCTTAGGAAAGCAATTTATCCACACTTTTCTCATTCCGCCCACGTGTAAAAGGGGTACTGGCTATAGGCAGTGCTTGAAATTTGTAGAATGTTAGTATTTGAGCGCCAAATAGGCAGCCGTGCTGTAATGCTCTGAAATATGAGTTGAATTTGCTTTGGTGTGTATTGGCCTGCTGGGGGAAATATGTAAAGTCTTGAGGCTGCCTTCGGCGGTGGAAGACTATAATCCATATCTTTTAAGGGTCTCGCCCTGAGTGAACAAAGTCAGTGACCGAAAACCTCAACCATAAAACAGAGAGCCCAAAATCATGTGGCAAAAAAAAAATTATTATGTGTACACAGTGAACTTAATATCATGTTAAAATCGTGAAATCATGCCATCATCTGGATGTTGAAATAATAAACCCGTTTGGTACAGTCACATCCTTTATAACCCCCGTCTTCAAACAAGAATTTTTCCGTAATAGCTTTAAAAATACCATGAAACTCGCCAGTTGCGAAAATGAACAACTTGAGATCGTAACCACATCCCGTTTGAAGCTACTCGGTCGGTCCCTAAATTAGCCATTTCCAAACTTACTTCAAAATCGTAAGAGTGAGGAGGTTATTTAGTTAGTCACCGAAAGTGCTCAGGCTCTAATACCTTCTATTTAAAGACAAATACTAAGCTGAAGTACTTTGCATGTTTCTAATACTTTCATATTGTAAAAGATGCAGATCATAATTATGTAAAGATCGTATGCCGAGTTTCAGTGTGGCATTTTGACAAGGGAACACCATCATCGGTCCGATTAATGGCGCTAGCTTTTAACAAATTGTCTGCTTTTTTTTACAGACAAACGAAACGAATACTTGATTGGTTGGTTGGTTGTTTGAATTTTAACGTCTCTTTTCAACTACAAGGTTATATCAGAGACGGCGCTTGGAACAATTGAAAGCGTGCTGCCACCCTGTGATGTATAGAGCGCTGCATACACCACACCCAGTCACATTATCCTGACACCGGGCCGACCAGACTTAGCACTAAATCCATAATGCCAGACACCAGGCGGATCAGCTACTAATACCAATTTTAAAGACCTCGGTTTGACTAGACCGGGGATCGAACCCGTACCTCCCGATCTCTGAGCGAGTGTCTTTACCGCAAGGCCACAGAGCCGGTCACGAATACTTGAACCGGAAATATCTTAAGAAGCCTAAACAAAAGGTCATGAAACATCCGAATACATTGCATTTTGTTCCTGTGTTCGGATTTCATGAGTGGGTACATTAACGTTTGAGATTTCCACTTCTGGTTTTATTCTAACAAAAACTTGCGCACCTGTATATTTTGAAAATCTCATTTTTGGGTTCAAAAAGGCTTTAATGCGATTTTTTTTCCAAACAAAAGACCATTCCGACATTACTAGTAGAAAGTAATAAACTATTTAACTTTGCGAGCAAGGATTTTTGACTGTTTTAACTTTCTTTATCATAGTAATATACGGCTTTTTGATGTTCATGTAAAAAATCACACGCGACTTTCAAAATATATTATTTTTTCATGTCAACATCACTCACGATTCTGTGATCTATGTGCGCCTAATGTCGTTATCTGTAACAGTCAATTTTGTGCCTAGAATGTGCTCAGCTCATTGCATCTTTCGAAAAAAATCATGTGGCGTGATTTCTCTTCTGAAATACAAGTAATTTATTCAGTTCCAAAGTCTGACCTGTCGTCACATCCGACACACCACACGACATCTTGCCATCATTCTGTAAAAACAGCGACAAACAAAAAGCAAAACGGATTTACGTAATTAATTTTTTTACTACGTGCTTATGGAATGTTGGCTTATAAACTGAAGCAAAAAGTAAGTTTTCATAAATGCTGCTGCTGGCTTTTAATGAATGGATAGTCCGAAGATAGTACCGGTACATGGTATATGATATTTGTCGTCACACACCGCTACAGTTTTAATATTCTCTTTTCTCAAACCTATTTTACCAGTAGACATAATTCTCTTTTAGCATGCAGATCTAAATTTAGATCTATATGACGTTGATTTTTTTCGACTGAGAGATAAAAAAATAATAAATGGAACACGCTACCGTCAACGAAGATGAAATCTTTTGTTGGCTTCACAATTAACGTTCTGTAATTCAAGGGCACTCACGACCGTCATATCCGCATTCAGTTGAGATCTCTCTCTCTCTCTCTCTCTCTCTCTCTCTCTCTCTCTCTCTCGTTCATCGCACATATTTTTTTAGTTTTGAGTGTTCTTACCAGTATATAATGGACAAGACTATTTTTGCATTCTGGTTTGCTCCAGAGATCTAAATGTGTGGGCTACACCCAACAATTTTTCGAGTGGTTTCTTTCGCGACATGTAATTGAAAAATTCAAGGTTACAAACCGATGTATTAAAACAATTAAAATACGTTGAGAATGGATATTTTCCAGAGCTCGAAATGTTGTGACACTCTATCTCTGCGAAGCTCAGTGGGTCCATAAATTAGCTACTACCCTCCACCAAACTGTAGTTAAAGATAAGCTGTAATTGCTTTTAAGGAAACAAGCGCATAGCTTAAGGCAACCATACCTCTGTAAAAATTCTAAAAAAAGGTATGATGGGGTTTGGGCAGTTATGTTTTGCATTAACAGCTGCACTCTATTCTCACCACGTTGACTTCTTGAATAATTTGCGGAGCCTGAAATAATGGAGAGGCTTTGCAAATTGCATTATTAAAAACACAGCACTGCCGCTCTTATCTAAACTTAATTGCTTTTGCCAGCTTGTTCAAGCTGAATACCAATTTGAAAAAGACTACTGTCCCACGTATTAATTGTGGACTTTCTTAATATAATACTTATGTTGCTTTTAGGTAATTAAAATCGGGTGTCAGTTTCATGGTTGTGTTTTTTAAAGTGTTTTCTCCCTTTCACATTAATTTTATTTTGTTAAAATTGTCTCTGGACAATATTCGAAGTAGATGCGCAATTCAATGTATGAATTTTTAATTCGCTTTGAGTCCAAAAAAAAAATTTGCTTTTCTCGATTTTTGACTCCCATTGTTTGACCTTTCTTATCAAGATTATCGAGTGTCTTTTTTGTCAGATAATTCGTTGTCACTAGTGTGTTACAGCTGTTACAAGCCAAAGAAAAATTGATTAAGGTGGAATTCTTTCAAGAAAAGCTACTTCACAGGCCTATCACGTGGATTTTCATAAAGTGTAATTTTATTTTAATTCTGTGTAGCTATCATACTCTGACTACAAAAGGTATCTTAAATTTTTCAAATCTTTGTATGCCTCCTGGAGAAAAAATGTTATACGTCAAGGATGCTGTTCATAAAATATAAGGGGGGGGGGGAGCAAAACAGAAAACTTTAAAAACATATGGAAAGGGGTTTGGCAGAGGCTTCGGACCAATGATTGTATGTAATTCTTTAGTTTCCATGCCTATACCTAGGTACCGTCGTGTCTAGATAATTCAAACCTAGCCAATTCGAATATCGCATAATTCGAACTTTTTTAGGATAACCAATTTCATCCTTCTAATTGTAAAAGTATTTTGATAATTCGGTAGTTGGGTAATTCGAATTTGAATTTTGTTCTCGTTGGGTTCGAAATATTCAAACTTGAATGTAAATGCGATAGTCCCGGATAGCAATAACAATCCATTCTCAAAGAACTCAAATGGATGTTGCAGGGACAATTTTAGTATGTTTTTTTCTTTATCCAGTTTGGTCGTTCCCGACTTCAATTAGTTCATCCTTCTCCTAGCCAGAAATAAAAAATGCTTAACCTGTTTGCCGCACGAGAAGTATAACCACTGTTAAATTTGTGTTGTGTCCCCAGGTGGTGGTTCAGTGTAGATCGTCATGAGGCAGACAAAGTACTTCTCTTGCCTGGCAACAACACTGGCACATTTCTGGTTCGAGATGGCAAAGGTAAGCGGTTCGAGGTGAAGTTACAATCATGCGAAAATATGTTTTATGTTTTATTATTGAATAACCTCTGTCTCCACGCAACGTGTATCCACTTTCTTGTTCTCCCCAGAGAGTACCCACTTCGCCCTGTCTGTGCTGACCATCGATAAGGCCACTCAGGAGCCCTGTGTTCGCCACTACCGCGTCAAGAAGATGGATGATGGAGAAGGATGCTACATCACCCCCAGTCGACAATTCTCAGATCTTATCAGCCTCGTCGAGCACTACAAGAGCAGTGAGTACCAGAGAATCAACATTATATTGTAAAAGTAAGACTACTAGGAAAAGAAGATATGCTTAAAAGTTTTAGGAGTAAACAAAGCAAGAATCAAACGTTTAATTGGGCAAGTTAAACCAGGATCTTTTTTTTTATTTTCCATCATAGTAAACTTATTTGTCTCCTTGTGATGTTTATCTTTTAGGCGACGCCACTGGTTTATGCTGTATATTGTCTCAGCCATGCCCTCGCATCAGACCGCCGGTGCTGTGGAGAGAGTTGGAAGTAAAGAGAGACGCAGTACGCCTCACAGCTAAACTTGGACAGGGGTGCTTTGGGGAAGTCTGGAAAGGTGAGCACTCTCTACCCAATATATCTATCACTAGAAAAATAATAATAAGGGTACTTGACTTGTAGTACTCTTAATGAGAAGGAAAATAACAAAAGAAACAATAATTGTAGTAAAAACAAAAATAATCTAGTATTCTACCTAGATCTAGATTTTAACAAATATTTTTTATGAGGCTGTGTTATCACAGTAGTGAACCATCCTTAGATATATGTATAATTCGATGGCAGGCACATCAAACCTCTGATGTGGCTTCTTTATCTATATTAACATCAGAGGTTTGATGTGCCTGCCATCAATATGCAAATTCATTTTCAAAAGTGGTTTTGGAGTACGGTATCGACTTTCCTTTGTTGAACCCTTGAGGAACAATAACGTATCACCCCTTTAATCCAAACATTTTAGACTGTTTCTGTTTGTGCCATCTCTTATCTAGGTAAATTCCGTAAAGTTGTGGATGTGGCAGTTAAGACTCTTAAGCCAGGGACGATGTCATCAGAGGCATTTCTGGAGGAAGCCAAAATCATGCACAAACTAACCCATCACAGACTTGTACAGGTTAGATGACGATGCTGTTAATAGCGTTAGTGTGATTGCTGCTGTTTGTCATGGTGTACTGCTGGATAAAACCAAAACGTGATGTGGATTGACAAGACACTGACATACGATCTAGGGCATAGATCATTAATATAGTTCAATTCTGCATCTTGTAACGTAATCAAGTGAAAATTACAACCATTATCTATCTATCTCTCTGTCGCCAATACCAGTAAGCCACTAGGCCTAGCAGTCCCTAGCTAGTGTGTTCTGTGTGGACTTAGTAATGATTGTACTCAATATAGTGCTAGATTATTTTGTGCTAATTTTCTGTGTGTTCTGTCTTCAACCAAAGATACCGTACATCACAGTCTTCATAAATGTATAGGTAGAAATTTTGTCAAAGGCATGTAATTCTAAATAATATATTTTGGTTTGTTTTGAAAAGTAAACGGTGGGATAACGAAAGTTGACTTCATATAATAATGTAAGCCAGCAAACATTTCCGTAAATTATATAAAAAGGTGTATATGGCTTCCAACGATAAATACACATTTTAAGGCACATTCAATCGGAAAGAAGTTCCAAAGGCTGGTTGTTAGGTTTTCTATAAGTGTCTATAATAGACATTATATGGAGAATAGAAAGCAATACTGGCGTTCTTTATGGCGCCTAATCCACTAAAGTGCTCTAAGCGCTTTACATAAGTTATATTTTCTGACAGGTTATTACCAACCAAATTACTTTTTGAACTCAAAGGGGAGCAGTAGTTGAGCACGTAACTCTAGCATACTGACAAGATCTATACTGACCATAACGTGTAATCATTTAACGCCTGAATACGGGGAAGAAATATGTGTAAATAGGCTTTCTCCTGAACTTAAAGCCGACCTGTTGAAATAAGGGCTCAAACCTTGGATCTCTTGGTCCATAAGCCAAGTGTCTACCACAAGACCACGACGTCACACGCCATCAAACATCATTTATTCAATTTATGATGTTTCTTATCTTCCGCTCTCAAAAACTTGCAAGGGCCAAACTCCAGACTTACAATACTTTGCATAGGCCTATACTGCCGCTTTGAGGGAAAAACATCGCATCTGCAGAAATGACAAAACGGGTATCTTGTATCAGCAAAAATAGAATGAAAAGAGGTGCATCTTTCTGCTCAGAGTTTTCTAGCCCGATCCATTCAGGCGTTTACATAATTTTAAATGTATCGTTTTAACGAAGTTGGAGCAAATAGTTGTTGGTTTTTAGCTATCCTGAAAAATTGTCCACGGTCTTACAATAGTCTTCCTTAAAACTGCAGTATAAGAAAAACGCTTCTAGATTTATCATTTATAGATCTATATTTTTTTACTATTTGAAAACTTGCTGTGAACATCTGTATGTACAATGTTTTCTGTTTTGTTTGCTAAAACTACAGTTGGTAGCAGTTGTGTCAACCACTGAACCGTTTTTCATTATCACCGAGCTGATGGTCAACGGGTCCCTACTGGACTTTCTACACTCTGACAAGGGCAAGGAACTCAAGCTTCCACATATGATCGAAATGAACGAACAGGTAGGGGCAGCAGTGAAAAATATATGGCTTTAAATATTTTAGAACCGGTATTTGCACTATTGGGCTAGAACAGTTCCATTAACTGCCACTAATTTACAAATTTCACGAATTTAAGAACATATAATCCCCACGGTATTTCATAACTTTTTAGTTGGGAACACTTTTCCCTCTTGGTTTGGATAAGATTCAGAAAGCCAAGATTGCAAATCTCCCTATATAATAACTTCTATAGAGTGTATGTTGTTATCAGGTAGTATAAGGTATCTGACAAGACCATGGGTGTTCTGGGAACAATGAAGAAGAATTAACCACGTTGTCAGAAAATAACATGGATTTACGATGTATATGTTATGGGTATTATTGTGATAGGCCTATTAATACTATTTATTCAGTTTTATGATTTTTCAGGCATTCAAATGACGAGAATCATATTCAAGCTTTGAAGTAATATGACATATGGTACAGGCACTAATAGTTATAACATTAAAATGAAAGAATAAACTGCATTGGCTGCATTGTGTAATATACATACATATATATGAAAGTTTTGCAAAACCTGGGGTTATTTGGTTAAAAACTTAGGAAATTTTAGCATGAAAAAAAAAACATTAGGAAGGTATTCTGATTAGCAATAGTTAAACAGTAATGAATTTAGAGGTGTTATTGATGTGTTACCAATCTGTACACTTTGGTCATCTACAGATAGCAGAAGGGATGTGTTATTTGGAATCCCAAAACAACATCCACCGGGACCTCAGAGCTGCCAATATTTTGGTGGGAGAGCACTATGATGTAAAGATCGCTGACTTTGGCCTGGCTCGTATTTTGGAAGATGAGATCTACGGAGGATCTCAAAGTAAGGGAGGCACAAGAAGAGAGGGGCTGGGGAAGAGGTAAAGGGAGGGGAAAAGGTAGGGATTGAGAGGGGTAGTACGGTGTAGTAATAGAGAAGGTTGGATAGACAGGGAAAGATGATGAAAAACGTGATGAAAACTAGAGAGAAAGAGATAGAGGCGGAAGAGAGAGAGAGAGAGAGAGAGAGAGAGAGAGAGAGAGAAGGAGAGACAGACAGACAGGCAGAGACAGACTGAGAGAAAGACAAACAGAGAGAGAGAGAGAGGGGGAGAGAGGGAGAGAGAGAGAGAGAGTGAAAGACAGAGACAGAGAGCATATCTTGTGAAGGAAAGGTTCTGCAAAGAATATAACATTATACTTTATAGTAAAACTGCCATTTCAAAGAAAATAAATATTGAAAACTTTTATGCTCAACATATAGGCTAATACTGACTTAAATTATTGAAGTAAAAAAATCCTCAATCCTCATTCCTGTGCTTATTTCAATAGATACTAAGTTCCCTATCAAGTGGACGGCTCCAGAAGCAGCTGAAAGACACATTTTTAGCATCAAGTCTGACGTGTGGTCATTTGGTGTCCTCATGTATGAGATTATTACTTTGGGAAGGACCCCATATCCTGGTAAGATACTTCTTTTAAACAACAAAAAAGTCAATTATATACACATCTACCTTCCAACTTGCTGTATGGGTCTATTTATCTCTGTCTGTTTGTGTGTGTGTGTGTGTCTCTACTCTCTCAATCTCTGACTCTCTGTCACGCTCTCTATCTCTCTCCCTCTCTCTCTCTGTCTCACTGATATCTTTTCGTTTAAGCCTCCACTCATTGTTGGTCTTCTGTATCATAAGATCCTTGACCAGTTTGAGACTGCATTTTGGTGGCACCACTTAAATAACTTGAACTGTGGAAACGTTTCTGCTCTCTCTCTAGATCTGCTTTAGTCTTTACATCTCCTTCCTTTTTAAGTCAACTATTCCTGATGTTGATGTGGCCTTGGTATTCACAAAAATCTAGAATGTCTTTGGGTTGGGCTACGAGACTTTGGTGTCATCTGCAAATATTTTTAATGCTGATACATGTTTGCTGATGAGGTATTTTCCTGCAGGCATTTGTTTGCTCCCTGTCGGATGATCTCAGCGCATCTGAAGATAATCATATCAAACTCTCGAGGCGATAAATACTGGCTTCTGAGTGACTTCCTATAGGAAGATTAGGCTTACTTTTGCTTGACGCTATTCATCTTGAATGTCTCCTGTTCGCCAGCGATATTCGGAATATCTGGGAACTAGACCTGCCAGGATGTATAGGCCTACAGTTCTTGCCAATATGGGTGAACTATGCCCATCTGGACCAAGGGGTTTTCTAGTCTGCAAGCTAGCGTAAATTTTCTGAACTTGTTCATCAGTGATTTCTATGACTTTAGTTCTTTCTCATAGTCGTGTAATTGTGCATCTGGCCTGTTACCAACATTTTCTTTTGTAAAAACATTGTGGAAAAATGAGTTCAACGTTTCTGCTCTCTCTCTAGATCTGCTTTTGTTTTTCCATCTCCTTCCTTTTAAAGTCATTTATTCGTGATCTGAATGTGGCCTTGGTATTCACAAAATTCCAGAATGCCATTGGGTTATGCTTGGAGTCTTTATGTACATCCTTTCCCTTCTTGACCTTGGCCTTCTGCTCGTTTTCTTGCCTACATAACTCACTTACTGGCCTTAAGTTCTTGTGATCTTGTTTACTTTTTGGCCACAACCACATCCAGAACAACTGGTGCTTGTTTCTTACTGCGGCAAGATAATTCCGTTCCATTTAACTTTTTTCTTGTCGTTCTGAAGATCTAGACTGTGGGGTTGACTTATCAACTGCGAAGTCAACCTTGTGCTTGAAGACCTAGAAGACACATCATGACCCATGATATATCTGTCTTCAAGAGTATCTAGAGATCTCTTATCTAGGCAGGTTAAAATTTGTCCTGTGATTGAAAGATTTTAAAGGTATGAAATTAGCAGTGCAGAGAAGTAGGCTTTTTAG